>BHFT01029936.1:0-23979 GCA_004320025.1 Laticauda laticaudata | reverse complement strand
CATTTCTGACCACCGCTGCAACCGCCTTCGGGAAAGGGAGTAATGGCCAGCTGGGGAAGAGAGATGCGGCTCTCCTCAACCCTGCTGGCAATCTCCCCCTTATTCACCACCTCTACGGGGTGGCTTAGCCCCGAAACCAGCCACCTCGGGGCATTCTGGGGGCGAGCACAGATTGAAACCACGCACGATTGTGGATTTCTGTCTGTTGCCGAAGAGACTCAAACCGGAAATTGCATGTAAAAATATTTCTAACTGAGCTAATACTTGTGAATTTTAAAAAATGACTTTCACACTGACTGTCAGTAACTTGGCTATCTACTATTATGTTTCTATACATTTCAAATCATTCAATTGCTATAGCCTTCCAATATTCCAACTGCCTGAATTACTATAGACCCATTGTCTGTAGTGATGAAGTGCTTTGAGAGACTGGTTTTTCAACACCTCAGACATGTCTTCCATCAAATTTTGACCAATATCAGTTCTCCTACAGAGGAAATATGTCAACAGGCAATGCCATTGCTACTGCCCTACATTCTGTCATGAGTCATCTAGAGAAATCTGGGAACTACGTCAGAATGCTTTTCATAGATTTACAGCTCTGTTTTTACACCATTTTGGTGGACATCCTCATCAGAAAGTTGTCTGTCTTGAATTTCCCTTCTCTCATCTGTGATTGGATTAAATACTTTCTGACGCACCGGCCACAAACAGTGAGAGCTGGGTCTTTCACATTCTCCTCCCTGAAGCTCAGCACTGGCTCTCATCAGGGCTGTGTGTTCAGTCCCTACCTGTACTTGTTGTACACATATGACTGCACATCTTCTGATCCATTTAACATGATAATAAAGTTTGTAGATGATACCACCATACTGGGTCTTATCACAGGAGAAGTGTTCTGATCAGGTCTTCCTGAGACACCAACAAACACACATAAAATCCAGAAACCCTTTTAATTTTTCAATGGCTATGAATTATGATCATTCACAGCCCGGAATGAGTCTTAACCAGTTATAATTAGTCCCAGGGACATCTGCTGAAGTTCTTCAAGAGACATCTGATAAGAAAACACCTTATCTTACTTGAAGTGCTGCCAACGTCTAAAGTCCCAATTAGTCTTTCCAAAAGCAGAAAACAAATTCACCACAGAGCTTTCAGAGTCCAAACTGATCAGAGCGAACAACATTGCTTCCTGAAAAGGTTTTCCTACCTTTGCACTTCCATTATATCTTATGGCAGGGGCATTCACCTCCAAGACTTACTCCCGAGTCGCTCCTTTGTCTTAGCTGCTCTTGCCTTCTGGCAACTCTGCACACATGCACACTGGGAACAGGCTCCTCTTGTTCCTCTGCCTTGCTGCTGCCAGATTCTGGAGGCTCCAAAGTCAGCACATAACTCCCAGATGGTCCTGGCCCCATCTCTATATTGGACACAGGAAACTCATCCGGGTCCTCCCCAGACTCCCGGACTGATCCCTGTTCTTTTCCACTGTCCGATTCCACTGCTGTCTGCACAGGCTGCCAGTGAACCACAAGGAAATGAACTAGCATACAGGGAAGAAGTGCAGAAATTATCCACATGGTGCTCAGAAAACAATTTGCATCTAAACACCAGCAAAATAAAGGAGATAGTGTAAGGCTTCTGGAAGCAGAGAAGAACCTGCCCCACTCTACATCAAGGGGGACTGAGTGGAGAGGGTCTCCTCTTTCATATTTCTGGGAGCCAAGATCTCATCTGGAAAAATAACATGATTCATGTAGTCAGGAAGGCTCAATAGAGACTCCAGTTTCTTAGAGTCTTGCGGAAATATCAGGTGGAACAACGACTGAATACTTCCTTTTACCAGTCTATGATAGAAAACATCTTTACAGAGGGTGATGAGCACAGCACAAAAAATTATGGGCTGTCCCTTGACACTATTGGATGAAATCGCCAGGACCCACTATCTCAGTAGAGTGAGGAAAATTCTCAGGGATGATTCACATCCTGGTCAGCACTTCTTTATTCTGCTACCATCAGGCAGAAGATATGGAAGCATAACCAGCCGAACAAATAGGCTGAAAAAGAGCTTTCATCCGTGGGCTGTCAGACTTCTGAATGCAATATAACACCACAACTAGGCTTAATATGATAGACTTGCAGGTCCAGCACAACGTGCAACGTGTTCATAGCATATAATATAATATAATGTTACATGCATATGGGTATATGGGAATGTATGTTAGTTATTACTTATTTGGGTTTAGGGATTCTATTTCATTTATTGTGTTATTGAGATGCATTTTATGTTTTTTGGGGGGGCTGCACCAAGGGAGACTCATTTCAGTTTCATTGTACACATGTAGTGCATTGACAATAAATGGTTGATTTGAATTGATTTGGGTCGGCATATCTGATGCCATTTCCTGTTTGCTAGTGGGTAGAGCAACTTTGTCCTTGTAGGATGTTAAGATTTCTGGAAAAAAATAAACATAAGTTGGAAAAAAGCCCTCATAACATTCAAGACTTGTTGAACTAACAAAGATTTTGTTGTTCCTTTGCAGGAAGCAATGTTGTTCAATAAAAGAGCTAAACTAAACAAAAGACTACCTTTCGTATCTGTGTTTATACAATCACTTGCTTGTGATAATTGCTTGTGAATTTTCAACAGGTAATGTGCAGTTGTATTCACAGTTGCATATTTCTTTTTTCTAAGCCATTCAGTCAAAAACTTCCTAAAGAAATTTAGAACAGTTTGTATTCAAAGCTGTTTATAGTCAGGATTATGTCTTCTTTTTGTTGTACTTGGTTATGCTTTGTTGTATCTGGTCTCATCTTCCAAATGACTGTAGTCCTCCATGACAATCAAATCAAAATGGGGAAAATGAAGCTGCTATTCCTACTCCAGAAAGAAAATTTTCAATACTGCCCAGTATCATTTCATGTGCATCCTTCATTTCATATTTCATTTCATATTTAATATTTCATGGCTATTCAAGAAGCAGTCACATCCAGTGTTAGTTCCCTGAAATTTAATTTAGTCTTCATACTCAGTGGGAAAGACATGATTAATTAGCAGTCCCAAGGCTCCTCTTGGGGTATGAACACTTGCCCATCTCTTCTCAGTCAAAAGAAGAAAAGGCATATATACTTTCAATAAGTGTTTCAAGCTAATATACCCAGGATTATAATTAATTACAAGAAAACTTATGGTAAACAAAGTCCATCTGGTTTCATTTTTGCTTGTAAAAGCCAATGTAGCATCTGACACACAGATTATTAAATATTGTATGTATTATTAAAATCTGTAATGATGAAAAGTAACTTCATCATTTAATTTTTTACCCTAAGCCTAATCAAAAAATATATGCAGTGGTCATTCTTGTGGATAAGTATTTCTGTTAATTTTCCATCTTGGGTTGAAAAGTGCTATTGAAACATACTCTCTAGTGAAGAAGCATTGAGTAAAATTATGTTCAGGACAACTTATCATAGCAAGATTGAAGTGATTCAATAGCTTACTGAAAAACATTTCATACTATTCCCATTCTTCATTTTATTCCCATCCTTTTTGTTATGTTAAGCTGCTTATTTTGACAATAGCATGAATCTGTATAGAATATTAGTGTTGTTAAAGTTTAGAAATAAATGATTCAGTTAATACCTACTTCAAAAATATGTTCAGATATTTGGCTGAAAGCTTCCATGCCAATTCTATAGTTTGCCACTTTGGCTAGAAAAAATAAGATATGTTTTTTCCCTTCTTTTTGTGACAAAATTGCATGAAATAAACCTGGGACATTTTATTGAGATAATTTCAGAGAAAATTTTGCAGAAAACCTGATTATTTCCATTAAAAAATACCCTATGTTATGTAGCTGTATTTTTGTACATTTCTGTGTTCAGTGAGCATTTTCCATGTTTGTGATATAGAAAGTGTTGCTGAGAATAACCAGAAGAATAAGTTCAAAGTGAGACATAGTGCAAGAATAGCCTTTTGGATTGGGGCAATTTGCTGAATTCTGTATATGTTATGTGCCTATGCAGCTATTTCTTTCTCTCTCTCCCTCTCCCTCTCTCTGTCTCTCTCTGTCTCTCTCTCTCTCTCTCTCTCTCACACACACACACANTCTCTCTCTCTCTCTCTCTCTCTCTCTCTCTCTCACACACACACACACACACACACACACACACACACACACACACGTGCTTCAAGCTTTTCCTGCTTAAAAGATTAAGAGAACATACGAAAAAAAGAACATTTTGCTCTTTTTTGATGGAAAGAATCTCCTTTTGCTCTGTATTTCAGAATAGAGAAACTTAACACATAACAATGGGTTTATTACTATAAGATGCAAAGATACAATCTATTTTGGATCAAGCCTTATTTTGGCCTTTAAATTATATACAACAGGCATAGAGTGGCTATACTTGGGCAAAGAAATGAACAGAGCTAAGATTAACTTTTTAAATTAAAGAGTCAATTGAATTCATTATTTCTATGTTATATAATCAGTTGAATCCAGAATAGGAAAATAAATAAAATTAAAACACCAGTTTTTAAAATATAGTCAGCATCTATTTAGTTACAATAAACACAGGAAAAAAGTAATCCGATTCACTGCTAATATACATAATTATATTAGTTGCAAGCATTTCAGTTTCATTCATCTTCTTACTTTATTGCTAGATTCCTAAATCTCGCTTACTTTAATTAAGTATTTAGCCTTAGGAACAACTTGTTTATATATGTTACCAGCTGCCAGGAAAACCTAGAAATGCTGTGTCAGGTATTTGTATCTTGATCTGAGTACAGCCAGGAGCTGTAAAACTTTGTGGACCTGTCTATGCAATTCTTTAAAACAGGGGAAACTTCTGATATATATTATGATAAAAGAGGCAGTAGAGAAGTACGTGATCAGCTTGTCTCTATCCTTCTGCTAGCTTCAAGGACACACTTGTTTGGTGAAAGGAATCTTTTTATAGCAATCCTCTGATACAGCTGAGAGGAGAATGTTGAAAAGAGCCAAAGTAAATGCCTTGCACTGTTCTCTGAATATATTAGTTAAATAATTAGATAGTTTCAGTTTGACAGCTCAGGTGGATATTTATAAAGCGAAGTCTGTTCCTGTTGTAAATCTGTCTTGGAAATGTTTGATCAGAGATTTAACATTTTGGCATTCCATGGATGTCAGCACTTCAGTAGATAAGCTACAGCTCTAATTTCTTACTAGAAACTTTATTCCATTTGGAATCTGCAGCATCCAAAAAGTACTAGAGGATGAAATCCTGATGAAAAATACAGCATTTTCCACCCCAAAATAAGGGAGATGCAGCCAGGTTGGATCACCCCCCTTAAGTGGCCTTCTAACTTAAGGTAACAGTTGCACCCAGAAAGCCATAAAGACTTGGCTTTTCCTTCAGACATTAAGCCATTAAGTAGGTGAGAACAATATGTGATTTTGGTGATACATGTTGGCTATAAGGTGCCTTAGTTATTGTATTATGATTATTTTTAACAGTAACTTTTACCTTTTCTATGGGCTTTATAAATTTTCTCATGTATTTTTGTGTAAAATAGGTAGATTTTATACATTTTCTAGATAAATAAAATAATAAATTAGAACCACATTGGAGAATTGTTAAAATTAATCTCAACAATTTGGTGTATATAGTTTTCAAATGACAATAATATTGATAAGTAATACCCTAACCTCATGATGGTTAAGTAGTCAAATTTGCCACAATGCTTACACTGCTGATGAAGTACAATATTCTCTTGCATTATTACAGAACTTTAGAATTACATTTGTACTTCTTCATGCTGCTGTCAGCTCTCCAGTTTCTAGAGATGTGAAAAACAGTACCAAAATATTTATAATGTTGCAATTTCAACTTCTAATTTTGATTTGTGATTATTTTGTGTTTCAGTTATCGTGTGTTTCAGTTATCCGTCACTCCCCTTTCAGTTACTAGCCAATGTATATAAAGACTTTTTTATTCCTGTTATTTTTATGACAATTAATTAGCATATTATAGGTAAGTGTTAATTAATTAATGGTGTATATATGTCTCTTTGTCTGTATAAAATTAGGCCCACTAAGCTCATTATTGTAGAATTGACATAACACTTCAATTATGCGGCCAGTAGACAGACCTGTCTAGCCCCTTTGTCATTTGATACGACAGTAGTCAGATGAACAAGTTAATGTAGTCCCTTAAAGAAGAAAATGTCACCTTATAATTTCCGTTTAAGTGACAGCACATTTTTGTCCAGGGAATTACCTTCAAATTTCTTCTATTTCTCAATACTGAGCTTAAAAAACATTAAAATCAACAAAGAGTACATAATAACATTTCATTGGATGTATTCATATGTTGAAGGAGTCCTACTCCATGGTAGAATGGCCTGGCCTAAACTCTGCCTGTTCAGTATTGGTATTCATCATGATTTCAACTTCCAATATAGAAAACTTAGATGAATTTTACATAGCTACCTAAAATGAATCAGGCTATATTTGATTTTTTGTAGTAAATATGTCTCATTAAAGACATTCAGGAAATGAATATACTTCTCTTTTGATGAGTATCAACTTTTTAAAAATTGGATGATTGTTGTTAATCCTTGATCTTTGGGTGTTCAAAGAGTTTGATTCACATGCCCACTAATTAATGATAGTTTTATTAAACTTATAGGAATCTTATCATCACCAGTGTCAAGCACCAGGCATTTAGGAGATTCAGGCAGTTCAAATAAGTATAAACATTTATTGCATTTATTAAGAATAAATAAACATTTATTAAGAATAAATAAACATTTATTAAGAATCTGTACTACAGTCAAGGGAAATTATCGGGAGTTAAGGATAGAAAGTAATTCAAGGTAGACTGGACTTAATCTCTTGTGAATGTGCAGGGGGTCATGACTGATGATGCTTTTGACCCCTCCATCAGGCTCAACCTGCCTCAATCTTCGACAACCAACAGCTCTTCCTGCCTTCAGTTACCACTGAAGTTTTAATATTTGAAGTAATTATTGACCACATGATGAGAAGCCCTATGTTATTTACTGGGGCAAAGGTTCGCACTGCTGGTATATTATAATCTGAATAAATTTTCCCCATCATCTAGTGTGATATAACAAATTACACCAATCTTACCCTTCAAAGATCTCCTATCTTAGTTAACTGTGTTTTTGTTCTATGATGATGGTGTTTATAAATTGAAAATAAGACGAAATTCCATAGGCAATTCTAGATTTAAGGTTGTAATCCAATTATTTCCCTGATCCTTATATTTAATTATTTTATTCTACCATATTAAAACTGCCATTTTCTGGCAGGTCACATTCATTTTAAAATGGTCTTTCAATTTCAACTTACATTCTATCTACTTTGCAATTTTTCAGGTGTTTTCCTCCCTTTGGAAACTGCCTTTCTACCTTATTTTTTTCTGGTGGTATTTTTGAACTCACATTATTATTACATATAATTGAAGGTATTATTGCTGAGATTGTTTTCCATTGGTCTGAAGTTTCCCTGGCTGTACATACTTCCTCATCTGAAACAGCTTACTGGGTTAATTTAAGTTTCTTCATAATAGCTACCCTAAAGGAAGCATAGGAAGTTGAGGGGGAGGGAGGAAGATATAAGTGCTCAATAAAAGACAAAAGATGCATGTCATGCTTATCTTACACAGAGTACATGCAGGAACATCCCACTCATTAGAATTTCATTGAAATGCTCCCTTTCTTTAAAATTAATTTCAGGAGAAATTTTTCTTCCATCAAGCTGGTTGAACATCGGTAGAAAGATGCAGAAGAATTTCTATCAACATTCCATTTCAGATTTTGAAAAGAGATTGAAGATGATTGGGGATCTTCTTTCTTCCTATCTTTGGGCTCAATCAGGGGCTCCATCAAATATTTTTTTAAAAAAATCAAGATGATGATGTGATTAATGCCTGACTCCTTTTCTGTGGTCATCACAGATACCTACAAGAAGGGGTATGGGCTTCAATTACATGCTTTCATCTACCATTTTGACCTTCCTCTTATGGGCTCCCCTAGTGATAAGATTGTCTTCATTCCTACATCCAGTGGGAAAGCAGAGAAGCAGCATCACAGTTGCTTTTCTCAGTCTCCAGCTCTAGGATGCTTTTAACTTCTAATAGGAATGGCATGAGAAGAGAGGAGCATCCAGACTGGTGAAGGAATGACAACTTCATTGGCTGTTGTATATATGCCCAGTTGCTAAGAGAGGCTTGCAGCATTCCTGAGGAATGCACTTTGAATCGCCTTTTCAAATTAAGTCTGTCTTTTCCCTGAGTGAACTGTGTGGAGATCATTGTCTCCCCTCCAAAACATTCTTTTTTGGATTTGCTGTAAGTTCTAATACATAAAATGGAAGAAATGAACCATTATACTGTATATTTATTCTCTTGATGAGTCAAAGTCTTTCCTAATTTACCTTGTATGAGGTTTCCAAATCTGGTCTAAAAAATTGTTTCCGATATAGTTTGTAAAAATAGCCTGGCTGGATGATTGTCATCAATTAAAAATCTATGTAGTGTACTAGAAATTCATGAGTATTTTTGAAACATGATCATTGGAGCTATTTGTAGATATTGAGACTGTTAATGTTTTCTCGAGGTTTTCTACCAGTCCTACAATTCCCAAGAATTGTTAACCTAATCCTATGCTTTTTCTCTGGTAATATCACACTACTAACTAGAGCATACAAAACATTTGCTAGACCAATGCTCGAATACAGCTCACCAGTCTGAACCCACATTAACGTATCATGTTACATATCTGAACAGCATTACGATCTCAACACAGTTGAGAAAGTCCAGAAATATTTCACCAAGAAGAGTTCTCCACTCCTCTACTTGTTGGCAGAATACCTTGTGCCACCAGACTTGAATTCTAGATTTAGAAAACCTAGAAACTATGGCAGCCTTCGCGGTCTGATCTAAGCATAGTATAATAAAATCATACATCGCAATGACATACCTGTCAGTGAATATTGGTTCAGCTTCAACCATAACAATACAAGAGCACACAATAGATACAAACTCATGGTTAACCACACCAAACTTGATTGCAGGAAATAGGACTTCAGCAACAGAGTGGTTCAACGTCTGCGAATACTCTCCCTGACTCTGTAGTTTCGTCTCCAAACGCCCAAAAACTTTAACCTTAGACTGCTACTATTGACCTCACCCCTTTTCTAAGAGGTCTGTAGGGGGCAATGCATAAGCACACCAAAGTGCCTATCGTCTCTGTCCTATTTGCTTTTATTTTCTTATATGTATCCATGTATTCATAACTATGTTTATACTTATACCTATTATCTTGTAAACAATTGACAAATCAAATAAATAAACATGGGAATGCAGCCTTAGAATTTCAGATGTTGTAATCTAGGAAGATACCTAGTTGATGAATGGTGAATTATTGTGCTATGAATAATAAAAATGGCAGTACAGTTTAATAAATGACAACATTATGTTTGTGATCTTCAAGTAATAGCTTACTGGATGAATGCAGATTCATTAAGAGCAATGTTCTGTTTCCATCAGCAGCCAGGTAGCTTCTAAGATTGTCCTGAACGACATCCACCTTCATTAATGAAAACTGTAGATTAATGAAAATATTAAATACCAGTGAAGAGATTGGAACTGAGAATTCAACTATTAATTTATTTTATTTATTGATTTGATTTATCAATCTCTTATAAGATAAGTATAAGAATAAACATGAGTATGAATACTGGAAATGGGGACAAATAAATGGAGACAATAGGTCAGGGACAGAGGTCAGCAATTGTGCATTTATGCACAATGTTATATATGTGTGTATGTATGTATGTATGTGGATCTTTGTTATTCGTGTTTTCTCCCACGCTAGAGATTGAGAAGAGTATCTCATAGGCAACGTTTTCGATGACAGTCTCATTCATGTCATCTTCAGGCTTGTTTCTTCAGCTCTGTGCTTCTCAGAGTAATGTGAGCTTGCAGCTGCTCTTCCTTTTAACTGCTAGTGGGGTGTGACTTGATTGGGTGGGGGTTTGGCTGTGTTCGTGATTGGTAGGGAGGGTTGCTGTGTTTTGATTGGCTGGGGTGTGTTCTGCTTAGGTGGGGGCCATGGCTGTGCTCAGCGTTAGTCTTAGTTGCTTGGGATTTGAGCTGGTGAGTTGTGATCTTGTTGTTTGGTTTGTGTTCGTGGTCGGTGCCACATCTTCATGGTGGGTGTCAGTTTGCTTCTTGTATGGGTCAGGGGTTTGAAGTGGGTAGTGGTGCAGCTGCAGTATGGCTTCTGGTTTGTGGTCGTGTCTCCTCTTCTGTGTGGGTGTGAGTCTTTTTTCTGTGTGGAAGTGTATGTGTGGTAGCATCTTGTGTGGCACTTGTGGGTGTGGTGCTGGTGTCATTCTTCATGTTAGGTACTCGTTTATTAATGAGGGCAGGTTTCCAAAGAGTTGGTAGGCGGGAGGTAGCATCTCGCGTTTGTTCATGCTGTGTGGGGCGTTTTTCTATCTCTATGGCTTCTCTGATTATTCTGTTGTTGAAAGTGTTTCGGCGTTTTGCGATGGTTCTGGTATTTTTAAAGTCAATTTCATGTCCTGTGGCTTTGAGTGTTGGACCAGGGAAGATGCAATTCCTTCTTTTTTTATTGAGTTCTTGTGTTCTTCAATGCGTGCACTAATTCTTCTGTTAGTTTGTCCTAGTAAGTGGTGCCTTATCTGTTCATAATTAGGCCAGGCAGTGCGAAGGGGATTTCGTATACTCCTTTGGTTTTCTAACTCGAGTTTGTCTTTAGGGTTTTTTAGGATGGTGGATATTTTTCTGTTTGTGCAGAATGCTGTTTTAAATGTTGTGTTTTTGGAGGATCTTGCTGATTTTGTCTTAGTGCCTTTTATATATGGGAGGAGGGTTTGCCATTCTCTTGTTCTCTGTCTTGGCTTTTGGTTGGGGTTTCTTTTTTGGATTAGGTGGGTAATCTTCTTTTTGAAATCCATTGGCTGTAAGTACATTTAGTGAGAGTGTGTAGTTCGGTTTTTAAGTGTTGTTCATGCGGCTAAGCATTTTTTTCTGGAGATGAGTGTCTTGGCTACGGAATTGATCTGTGCTGGGTGGTGGTGTGAGAGTGCATGTAGATAGCGGTTTGTATGTGTTTTCTTCTGGTAGATGGTGTGTCCTAGGGAGCCATGGATTTTTTGTATACTAAGACATCTAGGAAGGGAAGTTGATTTGTTGGCTTCTGTCTCCATAGTGAATTGTATTTTGGGGTGTAGGCTGTTGAGGTGTGTGAGGAAGTTGTTCAGTTTTTCTTTTCCCATTGTGGCCAGATTATTAAGGTGTCATCTACATATCTGAGCCAGAGTTTTGCGCGTTTGTGATCATATTTTTCTAGAGCTTGTGTTTCAAAGTGTTCCATGTAGAGGTTAGCGATGACAGGTGAGAGGGGTATGTATGTATGTATGTATATTGATGTATATCATTTCAATAAGGTCATTCACTTTGACAGCTGGGCAATCTGGATTCTGGAACTAATTTGTTCTCACTATGATACAATATCATCAAAGGCAGAACTCTTCACAATAAGAATAAATTTGGACCACTCATTTAAATAGAAGGATATAAAAGATTTACTACTAGGGAGCAGTTAATCCTGCCCATGATGATAACAAAACTTTCAGATACAGCAACTTTTGCTTCTTCACTCCCACAAATATTCAAATTGCAACTATTTTCTTTTACTCTCTCTGAAGGGGCACTGAGAATTTTGCCCTCTATTTTATGTTTACTTACATCCTAAATTCAGACTGTCATTTTGGGAAATGATGGGTTGTTTTACTTCCTCCTTATTTAGTGATAGTGAGCTGGTTACTTGACATTCTACTTAAACTTACATCCCAGGGAACACTAACACAATACTGAAATTAGACAATGATATCAAGAGAACTCTCAGTGACCTTACTAAGAAAGATCACATTACCAAAGAGAAACAATGGCAGTTGAGAAGCAGTGAACCCATCTTCCTATGCTTCTATGGATGTCCTGAAATATAAAAGCCAGACATATTACAATGATACATCGAGTCGTATCATTTTCAGGGATCCCTACCTGCAGCACCACAAAAGAAATAACAAAAAAGTTTGTCACCTCACAAGAGGAAGCAAACACTCCATCAACTCCACACTCCAGTGATTTCAAACAATCAGAGATGTGACTATATATGAGGATGAAATCTATGACCACATTTTTTCACAGCACACCTGATTTAAATAAATACACAAAGATTGAAACATCCAGGATTCTGGGTCTCATAAACCTCTGGCTTACCACATACTTCAAATTTGATGGACAAACTTAATAAAACTGGCAATACCACTTTCAGGACTTATATGGATGTTATTATCAAGGTCTAGATGCCATAGCGCTTTCACAAATATAACCCAAAGTATGAATCAGACATGTAGATGACACCTTCACCATAATAAAAAAGGACCAATTAGAGAATACCCATAGAACCATCAACAATATCTTCAAAGGAATCCAGTTTACCAGAGAAGAAGAAACAACTCACTACCCTTCCTAGACAGCCTGATCAGCAGAGGCCACAATGGCAAACTAGAAACATAAGTGTACAGATAAACCACCCATACTAACTTGAGTATTCCACTACCAAAGCAACAACCCAATCTCCCACAAGAGAAGCTGTGTGAAACCTTTATTTAGATGAGCATAAATTCACTGTAGCAATCCTGAACAGCAGAAAAAGGAAACAAAGCCAGAGGTGGTATTCAGCAGATTCTGACCAGTTCTGAAGAACTGGTGGCGGAAATTTTGAGTAGTCTGAAGAACTGGCAAATATCATCTCTGGAGATTTTACAGTATCCTTCCCCTGCCATGTCCACCAAGCCACCACGCCCAGAGAACCGTTAGTAAAAAAATGTGAATCCCATCACTGAACAAAGCATCTATACAACATATTCCAACATAATGGATATCCACACAGCCATTCAACTCAATACAGCACAATCAACACAAGCCCTAAAAAGAATAACATTGCCATACATCAAGAACATTTCAGAAACCACCAACAGATTACTATAACCACATATAATCAGCGTAGCAAACAAGCCAACTAAAGCCTTCAAAACATTCTCAGTAAACCAAAAGACCCAGCAGAAAAAACAACTCATGTACAACAGCATATGACTGTTGTGACTACAACAGCATATAGGACAAAAGGCAGAAGATAGGCAGAAGACCTCCATGAACACCAACTCGCAGTCAGAAAATATGATGAAAGCTCTTTAATTTCACAACATATGGACAGACGTAACCATAGTTTAAGCTGGGAAAATGTGTCCATTCTCCTAGACCAAGCCAAGTACAAAAATGCTAAGGAATTTATAGAAGCCTGGCACTCTGACAAATTAGACATCAATAAAAACATAGACACAAACAATATATGTATGCTATGCAAAAGGGACAATCAGCAAGCAAAAAAGGGAACTAGAGGACCAAAATATTTCTCTACCAGCAATCAACACCCAGATGAGCAGATTTACTCCAAGATTAACATCAGACCAACAATCAAATAAACAGTTCCCCAATCAAGGAACTCCAGATGAGCCAAAAGTAAGCAGCCCAAGAAAGGACTTATAAGACCACTCCAACCAACACAGGCAGGGTAAGCCACTAAAATAGAAACTGAGAGCAAATCCCAACTTGGGTAATGAAATGTCTGCAAAAACAGCCAAGTTCAAAGCACCAAGGACCCTTCATTCCAACCCTGCGCGACAAATATTCTCATTTATTGACATTCTATACTTAGTCCTCCCTTGTTCAAAAAGAATAACAACATATAAAGAGAACTGACCTTGTTGAATATAAAAAGCAGTGATTTGGCAGCATCTCCAGCTATCTTACTAAACAATAGGTTTCTGTTCTGCATTTCCTGTGAAAAATGCCAGTATTCTGATTCACCCTGTACATTTTAAAAAAGAAAGCAAACTATTAAATATTTTAAGATGGAGGACAACATCTTTTGTTAAAATGCTGTAAATAACCTTCAAATTTCTCCAATATCAGAGAGAAAAAGCAAGCTTTATGAACCTTTGAAATGGATTATGATAAAACTTGGATAAGAATTACAATTTGTCAAAGTTTTATTACTTCTAGAACTATATTGCACACTTGTGAACCACTCCTATTTCTACTGATGAATTGTGAAGGTTTTTCTTCAGAGTTAAGGGAAATATTGTATTATTGCATACAACTTTCCTACCTTTTTTGGAACTAAGAAATTAGTCAAATTATTGCTTACTTTGGGAGAAAATATGCTTTGATTTATTTTTGAAAAAATATGATGCAAGGTGGGAATACTTGTAGGCATCTTGCCCAATATTAACACTTATATACACTACCTTTCTTTAAGAAGTCAATGTGGTATTTCATTACATCTTCATAACAAACTTATGTTAAACTAAGTGTAATTTAATTCACATGTTGGCTAAATGTAATGCTTTTTGCAGGGATAGTTTGTGAACCAAGCATTCACAAAACATTATACAACAAAGTATTGTATAAAAATTAAAGATCTTCATTTTTAAAAGTGAATTCATTTTAAAATATGAATTATTGGACAAGTGGCTGAACTTGAATGTCCTAGCTCAATTTTGTAATCTTAGGTGGTTAGGGAAGATGGTCTTGATGGAGATATATACAGGAACTGTTGCTGAGGCAAAATAGATTGAAGCCTACTTGCTAAAGGGCAGGTGCCAAAATGTCTGAGACAAAGAAAGAGATACATTGCTATCAATTTGTATAAGCCTTTCCTTAAGCTAGAAATAGAACATACTAGGTTGGAAATAGAATATTATGTCATATTTGCAAGATTCTGTCATTGTAATTGTACAATAAAAATAGCAGGAGCACTCATACATAGTTCTGCTTCTTGTCTGGATTACCGTGAAAGGTTGATATCAATCTGACAAGTCTGAAAGTACATTTCTGCTCCCTTACCTTTACAATCCAAGAAACTATGGAAGGTCCCTTCTGAGAAGTCTGCCATGCCTTCATTTCTTCTGGGGCTCAGCTGCCTCATATCTGACCATTGCTTAGACTGTGACTTCTTTTTTTCCTCCTGTCTCCCAGAAGGATGTTCTCTCAGACCATTACAAAAGCATTTACATGCTTTAGAAGCTTGTTGGCAGGTTTACCATCCTGCAATCTAGTTATCTTAAAATTTCCATCTGAAGAGGTTGATATGGGTCCCTTGGTGTTAGGATTTTGAAGCCGTTGAGAAGCAGTTCTGAGCCTATCTATTAACACTGGCCTGTGTGAGAACCTTAGCTAATTCTAGCTTTGTGCCATTTTACTAAAAACTTCTAAACGTAAATACAGTGTTGACTCTGCAGTGCTGCAACTGCTGACTTTATAGACAGATTATTTTCTCTTTGATTGGCTGACTGAGTGATTGACAATATTTATAATCTGCCCAATCTACAGGGTGTCTGAGTGACTTGCAAAGAAACATAGTTGAACGATTGCCCACTTCCTGACTCCTAGACTGAAGGCAGGCATTAATCATTTCTCAAGGAAAGTATCCTGGTTGTGGCGTCTATCTGTCAGCTGAAGAATGCAAGTAGCTACACAGATACTCACAATATTGTTTCAGGGTTGCAAGCCACCTTTTTGTGTGCTAACTGCCCACTTAGTTTTCTGGTTTATCTATCTCTGATTCTATAGGTAATTTTCAATTTACAACCATAATAGAGCCTTCCCATTATAGTCACAAGTTGTGATAGTTGTAAAGCAGATCACGAAATGACTAGATATATTTTATGACCTTTTTAAAATGATTGTTAATTGAACACCATAGTCATTAAATAAACCCATTGTTTAATATGGGTTGATTTTGCTGAAAACTGAATAAATGCTGGTTTTCAGCAAAAACATTGTACAACATGGCAGTATGATTGTGGCACACTGCAAATAGCAGTAATCAAGGCCAGTTGCCAAGACATACAGTTCCATGACCATGGGATGGCAGCCAACAGAACTTCAAAACCGGTCATAAGTACCTTTGGTACTTAACCTATGTGATTGGTTGTAAGTTGAGGAGTTCCTGTATTGCCTGTTCCTGATACTTCACCTACTGAGGCTAAATGATTTGAAAGGCAATATACAGTTTCATCTTGACTGAGATTGGAGACATAGTCTCACATGAAGTATCAGCAATTTTGTATATTTATTGTAATTTATAAAACTATGAATGCACAGAGATAAAAGGGAAATCAATAATGCATTCCAGCTTTACATTTGCAATTTTAAAGTTGGAATTCCTAGACAGAGGACAGGATTTTTTTAAAGTGAAATTTCAGCTTTGTTTTGCAGTAGCTGAGTGAGAAATAGTCCCAGGTGATTATTTGCCATTAAAGAAATCTGTGGCAATTAATTTGTACTTGAAGCACAATTTCTTAATGAATGAATGAATTCTTTATTGGCCAAATGTGATTAGATACACAAGGCATTTGTCTTGGTGCATATGGTCTCAGTATACATTAAAAGAAAAGATAAATTTGTCAAGAATCATAAGATACAACACTTAATGATAGTCATAGGGTACAAATAAGCAATCAAATCATACTAGGAAACAGTCAATATAAATTGTAAGGATACAAGCAAAAAAGTTACAGTCATACAGTCACAAGTGGGAGGAAATGGGTGATAAGAACGATGAGAAGATTAATAGTAATAGTAATGCAGACTTAGCAAATAGTTGGACAGTGTTGAGGGAATTATTTGTTTAGCAGAGTGGTGGTGTTCGGGGGGAAAACTGTTCCTGTGTATAGTTCTGTGTGCAGTGCTCTATAGCATCATTTTGAGTGTAGGAGTTGAACAGTTTATGTCCAGGATGTGAGGGGTCTGTAAATACTTTCACAGCCCCCTTTTTGTCTCATGCAGCATACAGATCCTCGATGGAAGGCAGGTTGGTAGTAATTGTTTTTTCTGCAGTCCCAAATATCCTCTGAAGTCTGTGTCTGTCTTGTTGGGTTGCAGAACCAAACCAGACAGTTATAGAGGTGCAGATCACAGACTCAATAATTCCTCTGTAGAACTGTATCAGCAGTCTCTTTACAAATTTTAAAATGTGATTCCTGGTTTCATCAGTAAAACAATTGTTGTAGATCCTGGCCTCAATTATCCTCCCATCCCAAAACAGCTAGATCATGCCAGGCCCACATGTCAGTTTTAAAAGCATGAACACTATTTTATGTACTCCTAAAAAATGAAAAATAAGTATACACGTTAATGTTTTTTTTTTAAAATTGCATCCTTGAGGTGCAAAATAGTGACAGCAATTTAAAACAAAGAAATACTTGAAAACTTAGGACATTTTCGGTAGCTAACCTTTAGAACTGTTTAATTTCTGAAGTTCACAGTCAAGAGATTCTCACAGCCTCTGGAATTTGACACCTGAGATGATTTCTTTCACAGTACACTCTGCAGACATGGTACACTTTGTAATTCTAAATACTTCATATATTCCTTGCCATTCTGCACCCACAATTTCTTCTTTATTTAGCCTACTCTGGTCACAAACAAAAGGAGATACTTATCTTACTATGATCCATCTTCCTGAATTGCTCTTAAGCCAGAATGAGCATTGTAAACTTGACATTTCCTCCAGATTTTTTCTATCATTAAGCATTTGCCTCATTCATGATTTAGACAAGGTCAATTGTTCTTTGTTTCAAATATATAAATAGAGGCACAACACAGTATTGATTGGACTACTGGCAATTTTGCTTCCTGTGATCACCATATATCTTGCCTAGATCCTGAAGACACTGGTCTTTTATTTGTTTAATTGATTGACTCATTGATTGATTTATTGATACCCTATTATTTGTACAGGGACTCAAGATTGCATACCCAGTGCTCCCTCCTCTTCAGGTAGGCTGGGCTAAAGAAGAATAACTGGTCAAAAGCCACACAGCGAATTTCTGTAGCTTAGTGAAAGATTAGAACTCCCAGTGTCAGTCCAGTACCTTAATTGCTTCACCACACTGATTTACCATTGAAGTTTCTTTTTCAAAGCAGTACTCTTTTAACTCTGGGAACCAGATATTTCCACATCCTAGCAAATGTGGTTATGGCCCCATTATTCAGATAGTATTGCAGAAAGAAGGAGAGTTTGTTTTCAATGTTTTTCCTTAGCGTCTCCCAGTATCCCCAAAATTGGAGTATCAAAGAAAGATGTAGACAACCGTCTTTATGGGTGACATCTGCTTTTCTGTGTTCATGCTTTCTTGATAAAGGCATAAATTAGTTTATAACTCCCTGGAGATTTAGTTGAACATGATTAGAATCTAAATTTTTACAGTAATTCTGCAGTGACAAAAACTTGACAGTCCCTGAGAAGACTGGATAGATGGTGCAGAATTTATGACATCCAGTCCTACTTCAAATTCTATGTACTTTTTTGTACTCTCCTTATAAAGTGAAGTTTTAGCCTTCTTCTTTTCACACCCAAGGATTTAATCTTTGAAGGAAGTCATATCATGTGCTTACATTCTTTACATTCTGTCTCTATCCTGTCCAGACAATTTCATCCTGGTCAAATAACATTCATATGCCATTGATAGAGCCCTAACACTTGGAACATTTTTTTTGCATAAGCTGTTATCCATTGTCTGGAAAGATATAGTTGAGACTGCGTTTGCAATGCTTGTAAAACTTCTTGTTCCTTCTCCATGAACTGGATCAAATTACTAAAGGCCCTGTCCCACTGGCCGACGGACGCAAAACGTATGCATAAAGGACACAGCAGATGAGCAAAATTTTGGGGGTGGCTCCATCCATTGTCATCTGCTCCAAAAAGTGGCGAAAATTTACATAAACAGAATGGAAAAGAACAGAAAAGAACAGACGTGGTTAGTGATGTAGCGGGGATGTTAAACGGATGTTCATAGGAAGCCTAGCGGATGTATATCGGATACAAACCGTTCATTCGCATCCTTTCTATTTCCGTGCTACTAACGCTGTGTAGACGTTCCGTGTACCTTTTGTTTCCTCCCTCTTTCCGTTTTCAGCTGCAACGGATGTGAGTTGCGAGGATGCCCAGAGGATGCAGAGAGGATACAGCGGACGTTTAACGGATGATAAACGGACATAGAACGTTTGTGCTCGGATGTCATGGATTTACATCGTACATAGTGGAAAGTTCAACCGTTCACAAAGTTTTGTGCAGCTCAAAACTTCTTGTGCGATGAAATCTCAGTGGACGGATGCTGGAAGGATAGAGCGTATGTGTCAGGCGGAGCTCCATTCAAAATCCAGGAAAGAAATACTTAGACTCTTTAGTTTAGAGAAAAGATATCTTTACTGAAAGTGAAGTGGTAGCAACCAAAGAATTTGAATCTGAGAAATTAGGCGCGCAATTCACATATAGAAAGTAATGGAAATGTTCCCACCCCCAATAGTTCAAATGACACTTCCAATTAGAAGTTGTGGATATGATCATGTGGGCATCTTCAGGTGATGATGAGGCCTCTGTCCGTTGACCTTGGCATATTTTGTAACGGGTTGCAGTTGCGCAGAGAGAAGAAAGCTAAACGAGAAATAGAAACCTAACTCTAGTTTATGCTCCCCCTCCATTTATACAACAGATGAATGTAACACCTCCAGCTCACTTCCCCAACTTATTCTTACCTCCCTCCCTCCCCCCATTACTTATGGCAGTCGAAAAGATGCAAAGCAATAGCAGAAGATCTTGAAGGCTGACATTCGGCCCTCCTAGAAAAAGGAAAATCATCAGTCCTAGAAGAGAGAGAGGAGAAAATATAAGACAATTATTAATCATTAAACAATTACAAAAACAATACACTCCTAAGGCTTATCAGGATACTTGAATGAAATGCTTGACCAACTTAGGGCTTTAACGTTGGTTTCGTTAACCCATTCGGCTTGTGAAGAAGGAATGTTTCCAGGCTACAAGAATACTGGAGTCAACCCCTCCATTTGCGAGAGTCCAGAATTTCTTTAACTTCAAAATGTTGTTCGCCTTCAATCAGTATTGGTATGGGAGGGTCAGCCTGGATGGGTCTTAAGTCAGAAGTACGTTCAGGTTTTAGCAAACTAACATGGAAAACCAGATGAATTCGTCGAAGAGTTTTGGGTAAGTTTAGCTGGACTGTTACAGGATTTATAATCCGTTCAATTGTGAATGGACCAACGTACTTAGGACCAACTCTTTGACTTTTGAGTGGTCTGCAGGTATCTGGTGGACAGGAAACCTCGTCGCCCACTTTATATTCTTTCTGGGGGGATCTTTTCTTGTCTGCAAATTTCTTATGAGCTTGATGGGCCCTCATCTAATGCTTTGCGTGTTACTGGCCAGTTAAGTTGGAGTTGAGTTATCCATTCATCCAACGAATGGATGTTAGGTTTTTCACGAGGAAGTTCAGGTATGGGAACGAAATCTTGTCCGAAGCCACTTTAAATGGAGTAAATCCAGTACTGCTGTGTACGGAGTTGTTATATTGCCACTTCGGCAAATGGTAATAATTCGGACCAGTTATCTTGTTGATAATTTATGTAACATCTGAGATATTGTTCTAACACTGCGTTAGTCCTCTCACAGGCCCCATTTGGTTTGGGGGTGGTGGGCGGAGCTTAACCCCTGGGCAGGGCCTATTAACTTCAGGAACTCTTTTCCAAAAATTTGAGGTAAATTGGACCTCAGACCTGTCAGAAATTATGCGTTCCGGGACGCCATGTAACCTATAGATATGTGATATAACAGTTTAGCCAGCGTCTTAGCAGAGGGAATCTTGGAACAAGAATATGCAATGTACTTGTTTGGAAAACAAATCAGTCACTACCCAGATGACGTGTTTCCACCACTTTCGGGTAATTCTACTATAAAGTCCATAGAGATTTCCTTCCAGGGAGCCGTTGGTCTAGCTACATTTTGTAAAATCCTACTGGCTTACCAGGAGGTCTCTGCCGAAGCACAAACTGGACAGCAGCTACATAAGCTTCAATGTCCTTCTTTAAAGTAGGCCACCAGAATTGCCGCTTAACCAGATGAAGGTCTTCACAAATCCGAAGTGGCCAGCTGCTTTAGAATCATGAGTCTGTTGTATAGTATTTGGCTCCTCAGTACCTGTGGCACATACAGCTTGGCCCCCACCCAGCCAAACCATCTCTAATCGTATAGTCATTGAATGACCAGGAACCATTCGTCCAGTTTTAAAGCTTCTTTTAATTGTTCGGTTAGGTCATTCGATAAAACCACTTCTTTGTTCTTCTTTGAGCTCTGGTGATCACTGGGGCGGCTAGATGTTTGGCTGAGACAATTGGGCTTATCACCTCTCTGGCGCATGCTATTATATTGAGGTAGTCTAGAGAGAGCATCCGCCATGAAATTCTTCCCACCTGGAATGTACTTCAATGAGAAATTGAATCGCTTGAAGTACTGGGCCAGCGAACTTGTTTAGGGACAGCTTCCGGGGCGTTTTTAAGGCTTCCAGATTCTTATGATCAGTCCATACCTCAAACGGGTGTTTTGCTCCTTCCAGGAATGTCTCCAGGTCAGCAAGGCCAACGAACTGCAAAAGCTTCTTTCTCACGAGTGGCCCAACGAACTGCAAAAGCTTCTTTCTCCCAGATGGCCATCTTCTCTCTGTTTCAGACAGCTTACTGGAGGTGTACGCATAAGGCTGTAAGTCCCTTTCTCATTGATTTGAAGTAATACCGCTCCAATAGCCATATCACTTGCATCGGCTTGAATCACGAAAGGAGTGTCATATCCGGTGTTTCAGCACTGGTTCTGCAGCAAACAGTCGTTTTAGCTTTTCAAAAGTGGCTTGGCACTCAATGGACCACTCCAGCGGCTTTCCTGGCCTTGGCTTCACTCCCCTTTTGTTTTCAAGAGATTTGTGATGGGCATTGCTATTTTAGCAAACGTCGGGATGAATTGCCGATAAAAATTTGCAAATCCAAAAGCTTTGAATGTTGTTTTCTGGTGCGTGGTGAGCCCACTCCAGATAACGGACCACCTTCTCTGGATCCATCTCTATGCCTTCAGATGGAAATGCGATATCCCAAATAGTCAATTTTGTCTTGATGGAATTCACACTTTGAGAATTTAGCATACAAACTTAGCGGCACACAGTTTCTGTAAACCGACCGCACTAACTTCACATGTTCATCTAAGGTCTCCGTGTAGAAAGGATATCATCAAGATAAACCAGAACCCCCCTGTATAAATGTTCATAGTAACACTTGATTGATCATGTTGCATGAATACAGCTGGGCCCCTTGTAAACCAAAAGGAGAACGTTGAAGTTGGAAGCAACTCCATCGGCAGTTAAAAGCGGTCTTCCACTCATTCCGCTTCCTTAATTCGAATCGTAGTATTGCTTCTCTCAAATCCAACTTGGTGAAGAACTTTCCCTTCGCTAAATGGGCCAACATGTCCTTCATCAAAGGAAGGGAGTACACGTTTTCCACAGAAATACGCGTTCAAATTTCTGTAATCCACCACCAAGCGTTTGGAACCATCTTTCTTTTCACGGAACAACACTGGGCCGCTACCCGGGGCTAGCAGGTTGAATGAAACCACGTTCCAAATTTTTTACCAATAAACAATCTTAGCTCTTCCAATTCCCATGGGTCATTGAGTACAACTTTGGTTTTGGGAGCTTCACCCCAAGCAAAAATCTCAATACACAGTCCGTTGGCCGGTGAGGCGGAAGCTCATCCGAGGCCTTCTCACTGAACACTTCTTTTAAATCCCAATACTCTTTGGGAATTTTCTCCTCATCTTCCACGGGCTCAGTACCTGTTGGAAGCTATTTCAGTTAGGTCCTCAGGCTTCGGCTGAGATCTGGACCCTTCCCCCGGTCGCTGCTTTGTGCATATGCGCAACAACCCTTTCTCCAGTTAACCTGGGGTTCCATTTCCGGAGCCAGGGCAATCCCAGTATTATGGTTGCATCCCAGGGACCACAATAAAACGCAGGGTCTCATCATGCTCTCCATGATCATTTTCTATAGGTTCCATGACAAAACGAGCGGGGCAACCTCCAGCCACTGATCATCTAGTTGCAAAAGGAAATGGGCATCTTCAAAAGTTTTAGTTTTAAGCCCATTTTCTTCACTACTTCCGTGTTGATTATACACTTGTGCACCCAGAATCTAACAGGCTAGCATCACCCTTCGACCCCTGAATTGGGTACCCTCAACTTCACCGGAATGGTCATAGGGCCACGCTTGGACTTACCGGAAGTCATCTTCCGAGTCAGAATCCTCCTCCTAGGGGTCACTGGGGCTTCTGATTCCTCTCCTGCGGGAGGGGCGACCTCTGCTGTCTCCTTCGACTTTAGTGCTGTTTCGCGAGGCTTCGCTGGGACTTTTCAGGTTTCTTTCCTTCCTTTTGGCGCCCCTTTGGCTCCAACTTGACTCTGCAGTTCACAGCCCGGTGACTTCCTTCCGCATCGAAAGCAGGCCAAGGGGTTGGGTCTTGCTGCCACTCCCCCCTTCTGAGGTTTAGGAGCCTCTTGAGGGTGGGGAGGAAAACATGCTCCACCCATAACCTCTCCGCCGTTTACTTCGATTAAATCAATTTCCACTTCTTCTGCCAGCAAGTACCACATCTGCAAATCATTGGGGTCTCTTCTAGCAGTGCATCTCTGGTACACATCTTCATTTAACCCATCTTTAAACAGTTCTATCAGGGCTTTCTTGGGGCCGCCTCAGAAATGGCCTGCTAACCTGTCTAAATTCTTGGGTGTAATCAGCCACAGACCTCCCCCCTGTTTTATGGTTTTCATCCTAATTCGGCCTTGCGCTCCGCCAGTGGGTCCTCAAACCTGGCCCGCAGTGCAGTCCATAAATAGGTTATAATTCAGCAACCGTGAGGAGCATTATCATTATTGCAAAGTCACCATCCACTCTGCCGCTATTCCCTCCAGGA
>BHFT01029932.1:0-41436 GCA_004320025.1 Laticauda laticaudata | reverse complement strand
AATGAGCTACAACTTTAACAGAACTACAATGACGTGGGATAATACCCAAAGGAAGCTAAACAGCACATATATATATAGATATATACACACACAGACATATACACACAGACATACACACACACACATCAGTGGTGGGATTCAAATTTTTTTCCTACCAATTTGGTGGGCATGGCTTAATGGGCATGGTGTGGCTTGGTGGGCGTGGCAGGGGAACAATACTGTAAAATCTGCATTCCCTTCCACTCCTGGGGGAAGGTTACTGCAAAAATCCCATTCCCTCCCCACTCCACTAACTTGCTTTCCAGCTCCGTTCTCCTGTGCAGGACAACAAAAGAAGACCCAGCTAATCAGCTTGGACTCGGGAGGCAGAGAATAGATGGGGGGGGTAGTTTGCTGGTTCTCTAAACTCCTCAAAATTTCTTCTACCAGTCCTCCAGAACTGGTCAGAACCTGCTGAATACCACCTCTGATATATACTTTACAGGATGGATTAATGTCTTGAGCAATAGTCCTTCCTTCCTTCCTTCCTTCCTTCCTTCCTTCCTTCCTTCCTTCCTTCCTTCCTTCCTTCCTTCCGATAAGCAATATTTTTGTTACCGTAATTTTCTGCAAGGTATGTTAGGCTGAAAGAAAATGAAGACTTAATAACTCTTCAACTTAAAAGTTGACCAATGATATTTATATAGAGACCATGTAGCTGTGATTTCTGTAGGGCTGGTTCTTGTCTTTGCCTCATTTTCAACTGTTCTGTGACTAACTCTAGCTACAAAATGTTGCCCTTCCAATTCAAGGTGCCTACAATTCAATACAATACAAAGTAGGATGTTGTTAAATGCATGTTATGTCAAATGATACTTATTTTGGATAAAATATATTTTTGCTCCAATTACGTTTATGCTTTTGTAATTCCAATCTTAATATGTAATTTGAATTGTTTACTTTTACATATATATTCATGTGATATTTTGATTATAATACCAGTGTGAAGCTTTGTTACTTTTTGTAACTGTTAATGACGAATTTTGAAATGTGCCAATTATCTTCATTTTTGAATTCTTCCAAGCAATTGAAAATACTGCTCAAACAAACATGCAACTGTAGAGTTGCTTAATTGTATAAAATAATTGTTATTGTTTTCCCTTTATATCTAGACAAGGTAGTTGATAGTCAATTTTTTCCATTTTTTTTTATTTTCCAAACAAAGCTACTTTGTTTGGAAAGTAAAATAGAAATAGTTTGCTTATGTTATAAAATAAGTGTTTTTTTAATTCCCTTCCCCTATTTTGTATCATTTTAAGCATGGATCACCATGGATAGAAGAGTATAAACAAACAGAAGAATCAAGTTCCTCCAATATTGATCCAACATGAAAGGAAAGGCCAGATGAATAGCGATAATGAGCCAAATGAAACAAGGTCAAATAGAAACAAAGATTGAAAGGGTACCAGTAGAAATAGGAAAAGAACTTAGGGTAATCCTTTTCTATTCATTTGGCCATTCTTTTGATTGCCTTCTTTTTCCTGTACAAGCCTTAATATTTAAATACTTTACCTCACCCCTTTTTAATACCATCAGCCATTGCCAAAATAAGTCCTTGTTCTTAGATTCGATATTGACCAGAACAGACAGACTCCCATAATTTCAATAATTTTACAGAAGAAAAATATTGCTGTGTTGGCTTAGCAAGTTGCATCTGCTAATTTACAGGGACAGCAGTCTTGCCTTCTGTGGCATATGTTTACCCTGTGTGAAGTTTATGTCCAAAATAACAGATGGCATGATGCTGGCTTTTATAGCTAGATGGCTCCAATAGCTTCCCCACAAATATAGTTATAAAAAAAATTAGACAATGCCTACACAAAGTTCTTAAAACAGTTTAGAAATTTTGTATTTTTTATATGAAGCAATATTACAGTACATTATGTTTGAAATCTATCTACCAATTTTATAGGGACAGAAGTCCAGAAATCTGTTATGGAATCTGTTTTATGGAACACCATTAAAAATGAACAGTGTTATACAGTATCTCCTTGTTATTCCAGTTATTCAGCAAGTATAAACCACACAGATGCATCTACTGTAAAAGCTCAAGTTCTCTCTTGAACCCAGAGCCTGTGGAATGAATGTCTTTAACTTTGCTGTTTGCATTTTTATTTGGACNTTCCAGTTATTCAGCAAGTATAAACCACACAGATGCATCTACTGTAAAAGCTCAAGTTCTCTCTTGAACCCACAGCCTGTGGAATGAATGTCTTTAACTTTGCTGTTTGCATTTTTATTTGGACTATGAGCAAATAATTGTTTTAAATCACATCTCTTAATATTGCAATTATCTACTATTAATCCTGTTGACACTGAAATGTTGTGTGAACAATTTGCCTGCTGATTATGTTTAATCAAGGAGAACATTTTTAAGAGTTTGTCTTCTTTATCTTTATAATGCAAGCTGACAAGTGGAAAAATCAAGGAGAAGGAAGCTGAATTTCAAAAACTTAGGGTGAATGGTTACATTTAAAAATGGTATGTTGACAGATAAAACTTGGGGCCAAATGATATGGTTCTTCTTATTTTAGGAAATGAAGGCACAGGGTGATATATTGTGACTGTACTTTAAATAAACTCAGCCTGTTAATCTATGCCATGGTTCTTTGGGCTTATATTAAAATTAATTACAGTCAGTTGGGTAGGTATGCAGATAGAGACATCGGGAAAAACAGATAATCTGTGAACTGTATCTGCTACCCTGAACACCTCTCAGACATTGGTGGAGGAACTATTAATAGTTAATTGTCCAATTACCTGAATACTGCTTAACTCTGTCACCTCCACACTACTGATTGTTCTGGCTTTTTAGCTAGATTATTTTCTCTCCCTCTCAGTTCCTGCATCCACATCGGAAATTCTGTAGAAACCACCCAGTTATGATTTATTCATTGTACAATTTAGTGCAATGTGCAAACCCAGTATATCTTAATATTTATCTGTTTATTTAAACATGTCTATTGGAGAGAGAGTGAAGAAGGCCATAGGTATATACTTCCTAAAGCAGGGGTGTCAAACTCACGTCATCGTGATATATTGGAACTTTTTCCTCCTTCATTAAACTGGATGTGAGCATGGCCAGCAGGCTCCTTTGTAGCACAGCACTGATATAAGAAGCTACTGGAGTCAGATGTCAGATGCAGAAGATCAGGTCCACACATAAAGATCCAATTAAACTGATTTATTATTATTCACACTGATGAACAGGAATCTTCTCATTTAATGGTAAGCATCTGCTTGGAATTACATAAGGCTCAGTGGAATTCAAGGGAGGTTGGACTTAATTCACTTGTGGCTACATTAGGATTCTAGGCTGAGCCCTTTTTTAACTCCACCCCCAGGTTTTGCCACACCTTCTCCTATACTTTCTTGAAAATGGCAAAGGCATCAATTCTCATTGCATAGGAAAAGGGAATAATAAACCTTTCCTGTAATTTACCAATAAACTTCATGTATAACAATTTAAAGTGATTGATAATAAAGTGCTGGATAATGGGCCCCTCTGTCCAAATGGCACTCAACATGCTACTGAGATACCTGGGAATCCTTTAGCATACCAATAGTCTTATTATATGACTATCTGAAAATTTTGGGGAATATCTGGTTTCTGATGTTTCCTTTTTTTAGGGGAAAAAAATTAAAAGCTAAAAAGGCAGATCTACACAGGAACATAAAATGTAAAAGTAAAAGCATGGAGAAGCACAACATAATGATGAATTAAATTAATTAATAATGATTAATTAAACTAATTGATTACACACAGTTATCTTAGACACCAAATGATTGAAATGGACTAGAATTAGACACTTTCAGGCATAAAATTAAACTGTTTACTACTCAGGGCTTGAAAAACAATGAAGGAATGGCATTGCTTGCAGAGTTAGGAAGAACATAACAAACACAGCTGGGTATAATGTGGTGACTGAATAATATCAATTAGACTTCATGGACAATGGTTTAATATGATAATTATTCAAGCTAGTGCTCCAATGCAGAAGAAGATGACAAATTTTATAGTCAAATTCAATCTGAAATTGACAGAAGATGCAAGGAACATGTGTTGTTTGTGTCTGGTGACTAGAATGTCAAAGTTCAAAATAGTAAGAAGAAAAATGTGGTTGGACTACATGGCCTAGAAAACAGAAATGAAGCAGAAGAATAGTTTTTATTTTGGTTAATCCATTGATTTTGTCATTCCTAATGCAGTATTGAAACAACCAAAATAATGTTTATATATAAGGACAAAGACATCTTCATACAGAGATCCCAGAAATCAAACTGAGTAAATTATTGGCACAAAGAAGTAGAATACTCAATTATGTGGAATGGAATCAAAGCTCTTGTTAAGGATTAAATGTGAGAAGAAACTGGCAAAGATGAAGAAACAGAAGAAGGAAAACTGAATGGCAGAACAAATTGTGCAAAGTCCAAAGAAGCGAACCCTGGCCAAAAAGACAAAGAACTTAGGAAAGCATATAACAAAGAATTCCATAGAGCTGTTAGAAGAGATAAAAAAACAGTACTATAGTGACATATCTAAAAACATTAAAGATGGAAACAGACACAGAAAAATAAAATATTTTAAAAGATCTCCAAATTTGAGTACCACCCTCAAATTAGTACACTAAAAGGTACCAATGGATACCAGGTTGGAAGTTTAGAGGATTTCATAATGTATGTGCAGCAAGCAACAGAAGAATCAATAAAATTTCTAGCAAAATTATGATAGCAAATCTGGAGAAGCACATAGTGTGCAACAGTTGGGAAGAGACAGTCTACATACCAATACCAAGAAACAAGATTTAGCAGAGTGTGAAATAATACACTGCATAATATTGTTACTTTCATAGGTTAGCAATCTAACCCAGATTAGAGTCTAACTGGAAAGGAAGATGCAGATATCCAAGCAGGTTTTAGAAAAGATCTAGAAAAAAGAGATATTATTGCTGATGTACAACCAAGTAATTGAGAGCTGCAGAATACCAAGAAGTCAGTACGGTGGTACCTTGGTACTCAACTGCTTTGAAACACATTGAATTTGGCACTCAACATATTTTGGCAGGAAAAATTTGTTCTGGTAGTCATTGTTTGCTTGCTATTCAATGCACAAGCTAGAACTTGTCAGTGTCAGCTGCCTTGTAATTCCTACCTTATTTATTTGGTACTCATCATTTTTGGTATACATTGCACCTCCTAGAACAATTAACAATGATTACTGAGGTACTACTGTATGTGTGTTATTGATAATATAAAGGCCTTTAATTGAATTGACCATATCAAGGAATGATATTAAGAAAATGGGAATCTAAAAAAATATTCATTGTCCTCACATGAAATTTATATGTAGTTTAATACATCACAGTCCAGATGACAGCAATATTGCCATCACTATAGCAATTATTCTTCCTAGAACATAGACATAAAAATAAACAATCACAATGTGTGCTCAAAATATTCTCTTATACAAAGTGACTTAGCCACAAACATACACAAGGAACCATTTGTTATATTGGAATATCAAAGCAAATGTGATTGTCCGGTAAAAGAATGCCACTTAAAAAGGTATCTCATGTGTTGTTCTTCACCAAACAATCATCATTTAGTGATTCAATAATGAACTGTTTCTCTTTTACACAGGAGTAAAATTAGGCATCTTATGACAAGTATATAATTACATCTCCAGGCATTTTTAATATTTAAAATATGCACAGAGCACTGTTCATGTTATCAGAGAAATAAAGCAGGGAGAAGGGCTTATTATTTTTCTGGCACAGTCCAAACTGAAATTTTCTCCAGAGGGTATAATTAATATGAGTATATATGTATATATATATATGCTGTTCAGTTTCCTTCGGGTATTATCCCATGTCATTGTAGTTGTGCTTTTAAAGTTGTAGCTACAACTTTAAAAGCACAACTACAATGACGTGGGATAATACCCGAAGGAAGCTGAACAGCATACATGTAAGTACCCGCAAAAACTTAAAAAAACAAATATATATTCTTTGTTTTCATAGATTTTCATGGGTACAGGTATGTAGGTCAAGGTGTGTTTGGGTCTTTCCCGTGTAAGATTAAAAGTATCTTGGTGACATTTTGGCGAGGTCCCATTTCCATCCCCAGGCTGATGCTTTTGGCAAGCACTGGCACGAAGCTGAAAGCGCCAGCCTAGAGATGGCAAGTGGGACCTCGCCAAAATGTCACCAAGATACCCTTAATCTTACAGGAGAAAAGACCCGAAAACATCTAGACCTACACATATACATCTAGACACACACACACACACACACACACATATAAAAAACTGTAACATTTAGGGATGATTTTTCTACATCACTACCTCATTTGGCCTCCATTTATGGCCTCCTTCTGACCAAATATCATTTTTAAAAATTTGTCCCAGTTTGAGTATTTCCCACAAACATTATACCAAGCCAATCAAATTGTGCCAGTCTGTTATCTCATTGAAATTATAACATCAAGTGATTTCTCTTAAAACAGTATCTTTGTTTATGTGGTGTGGGCATCTTATTTACTGGCATGCTTTGTTTGGACAGCACTTTCTTCAAACACTCAGCATGCCTTGTAAAGGTACCAAGAACATGCTAAAAATAGCTGATGGCACTGTGAAGGACAGCAATCAGAATAAATATATGAAAGTCCTATGGTGATATATTTTCTCCTTGCTTACTGTTACTACTATTGAGAAGCAGTTAATCTATAGTAATGTCTCGTATACAAAAGTTTGTGTCACAAATACAGTCTTATTAGTTTTAATGTGCCACTAGGCCTCCTTTAGGCATTTTAAATGAAATTTAATTTGACTTTAAAGATAGTCCTGATAATTGGCTGCTTTTTATTACTGCAGAAGTAAAAACAACACATGGATATTATAGCACAAATGATGATTTTAATCAACAAGAGGTTTGTTTGACCATAAGGACCATTCCCTTGACATTAGATACGAATGAGGAATGGACTACCTCTTGTAAATCCATCATCTCTTATCATTTTTACCAACATTTTCTTTTCCACATGTAGTCCATCAAAGAGGAATCATGGAATAATTCCACAGAATCCTCTAATTGGTAGTATGTGATGTTCGCCATTGAGAAGTTTGCCATTGAGATGAACCATTGACCACCATGGTAATTCTAGAATTATACACACTCAAGACTTCATTCTGGATGGGAGTTCTGGTTTTGAGCTTCTTCGGCGACAGACCGAAACCTTCTCCCTCCAAGGCTTCGAAACGTACTCGTTGCTGGAGCGCCCCAAGCTGGCTGGTTTCAGGGCTAAGCCACCCCGTAGAGGTGGTGAAGAGGGGGGGAGACTGCCTGCAGGGTTGAGGAGAGCCGGCATTTCTCGCCTCCCAGCTGCCATTACTCCTTTTCCCGAAGGCGGTTGCAGTGGTGATCAGAAATGGCCAACCACAAAGAAGTACTTGACCGTTTGGGAAAGAAACATGCAGGAGGAAGATAAGAAGAGAAAGTTTTTGGTTGGACGCAGGTCAAACAGCAAAAGCAACAAATTAAGGTACCCTTGGAATTGAAACTTAAACCATTGTTCCCAAGAAGACCTTGAAGCTGTGAAGGAAGAGAGAGAAGGGGAAAGGATTAGGTTTTTTCTTCCCTTCCCTTATACTAACAGCTAAAGACTTAAGCCCAAGAAATTGAAAAAAAAATATTTTGACATTTATAGGCATCTAAGCTTGGAAATAAAAGTCAAAGGGATAATAACAATGATTTCTGGACATTTAAAAGTTTTTTTAAAAAGCTGGAAAGAGAAAAAAAGAATACAAGGGCAGGATTCTGGAAAATGGAGGAGACTGCCTGGGAATTTAAGGAATGAGACTGTAATTAAAAAGTGAAATTTGATAAGATTTTTCAAATATACATTTTAATGGAAACTTTGGACAAAAAATAGATACCCAGGAAGATAAAAGTGGAAAAAGGAAAGCAAAGTTAAGTAACAGCCTTGGGCTATTGGAATTAGTTTAGTGATTTTTGGTTTTTGCAACAAGACTGACTAAAATTAACTGGGTGGTTGTTTTAAAAAGTTTTTAAAATGGGTATGCAACTCTTTTGAAGAACTGAAAAACGGAACTTAAAAAATTGAAAGAAAATGCACAAGAAGGGAAAGTTCTTTTGGCTTGCGTGTTTCAATTTTTAAGAAATGGAGATCTTGGAAACTATGAGAAGCAACAAGAATGCTTCAGAACAAGAAGACTGGGACAAAGAAAAGCATCTTTAGTGATCAAATATTTTAAGTGGGCGGAGAAAAAGAAAAGGGGGAAAGCAGGGTGAAGGTTTAAGAACAAGAAAAAACAACCAAAAAGAGAAGGACAATTTGAAAGATAAGAGACTAGAACTAGAACTAGAAACCTGCCCTGAAACTTCCATTGACTGCGGATTGATGTTGCCAGAGTCAACGCAAAAGACTCATTGACTGCCGCGCGTTTTGACTTGGGTAGGTAAAGTTGGCCGGAAGGCAAAAGACTGAAACTTTAAACCTTTCCGGACCTAGACAAACTGGAACTGTCAATACAAAAGGGGTGTTTCGTTGTGGGAGAGATCGGGTGGTGATTCCGTATCCAAACTACAAGAAGGAGGCGTGTTAGGCCATGTTACATGAGGGCCACCCAGGCATAGTTAAATAAAAGCCTGGCAGGGAGCTAATAGTCTGGGTGGCCTGGCATAGACAAGGACATTGAAGCTGGTTGGCAACATGCCACAAGTGTTCCAGAGAGCTAGACCCACCCCATACACAAGCGCCATACGGGACTGGGAAGACCCCAGCGAGGCCCTTGTCTTGAATCCATTATTGACTTTTGCGGGACCAACTAGGCAATACATTTTGTAATAAGTTAGTGGATGCATATTTCATATGGCTCGAATGTCACTTCTAATGCGTCATCCACAACAACCGACGCTGTTATAAAACAGCTAAACAAATTATTTGCAACAATCATGGGTTACTGACTTGTTGGTATCGGACAATGGGCTAAACTAACAGCAATACAATTCGAACAAATACTTAGCCTCTTTAGGTATAACGCCGATGCACTAAACTGCGCCGGCCCCAACCCAGGCGGTGAATGGTAGTGGCGAGGCAAATGGTCAGTTCACAAAATAAGGCCTTATGAAAATGAGACGCATGGGGATGTCAAGTCAAGCTAAAACCATTTACTTACATTACAACACATCACTCCCCAGTAGGAGACAACTAAACAAGAGGCCAGGCAAGAATTATTAATGGGGAGAACACTCAGATCCCATTTAGAATAGGTTGCACCGCCCAATTATACTTGAGAGATACCTCCCGACTCTTCCAGGCCATACTGGGCACTTTTTGAATATTGGCAAGATTGGCTGGTCTATGCAAGAAATTTTACTGGGACCCTCTTTGGCTTCCAGCCACAATCACACAAGTAACAGGCCCCCGGTCATACCCGACTAATCAATGGACAATGGAGAGAGTGGAAGCCAGCAACCATTTAGACCAGCCTTTCGTTCCCGCAACTTCGAGCGGCAAAATACATACCGGTTGCAACTTCAAAGTATAAAAAATTTTGACGTAAACAAAAACCAAAGGTGGGGGGCAATACAAATAAATAATACAAAGGGCGTGCGAAAAATGAACATTAAAACCCTCAACGCAAGAAAATCTAAACCAACAAAAAGAGCACTTACAGTTAGATGAGACCATCGCGAAGAAGTCTTAGTGAAAGGGAACCAAACCGTGCAAGGTGGCCAGCCAGGCAGCTCAATCCAGGGCCCGGTTGAACTGGGAGGGGCAGGGCAGAACCACTTCGACCGGCCTGAGAAACTCATTGGTCGGGAGCGGGCAGTGCTTTGACTTATCCTTCCAGGGTTCCATGGAGAAAAGCCGGAGAGACAGTCAGATCCTGGACCGAATCGTTTTGAAGTCCTAGGCGAGAATGAGCCACCGCAGGTCAATAGGACCAGAAAAAAGCCCCACCTACCTGGCGACTACGTCACTCACATAGGACTGAAACTAAAAGGGGAAGGGCGTGTTCCTGGTATAACTTGGAAGGTTCCAAGTAGTTTAATTCTTGATTGGCCAAAAAGGCCAGTAGTGGATTGTTTCATTAGGAACCAATCCAAGAAGCTGCTCAAATGGCGCAAAGATTAAATGAGTGTCATTGGCTACAAAGCACGAGCAGGCAAGCCTCTATAATAAAGGGCTGCCACGGCTTGAGCCAATGTTCCATTACTGTTGCTGTTAACCAAATAAAGAGTTGTTAGTTGGAACCTGGTCTCCTGCGCTTCTTTTCCGGACGGAACAGAAAGGATTTTTAGGAGAAAAGAGCAGTGGAAAAAATAGAAGGCCCTGTGGGAACAGGAATCCTGTACTGTAATACCAATTTCATATCTACTTGAAGTCAAAAATTCTACCTGATTCCTATAATGAACCATCTAGGGAAATGAATGAATTGGGTAGAAGAAAGCCTTCAATTCCCAGTGTTAGAGCAGGGAAATTTTATAAAGGAAAAAAGGACTGAAGATATATGAATTTTGTAATATTATTTAGAATGAAAAAATTGAAATTAGCTCTATTGAACTGCAACAGAAGCAAATAATTATTCATCTCACAGCTCTTTTATTAAAGTTCCATTTCATTGTAGCAGCTGCAATAATATGAGGAAAAAAAGAAAACCACTTTTGTGGAGTAAATTTGTAAAAAAGAATAGAAGTATATTTTACAGGACACATGCTATTTTTGATAACTATTTGTTCTCTCTTTCTGATGTCCAACATTTCAGAATGAGAAATGCTTTTCAGAGATTAGCTTTCTGTGACCCAGAAAGAATCATCCGTAATCACCTTGTAATGCTTTCTAAATGACCAAACAGGGACAGGAAAGTATAAACCTTTTGAGTGCTATTCCAAGTGCTTGTTGCCAGCTGTTCAACACTTGTACAGGTGAAACTCAAAAAATTAGAGTATCATGCAAAAGTTCATTTATTTCAGTCATGCAACTTAAAAGGTGAAACTAATATATGAGATAGACTCATCACATGCGAAGCAAGATAGTTCAAGTCATGATTTGTCATAATCAAGATGATTATGGCTTACAGCTCATGAAAACCCCAAATCCAAAAATCTCAGAAAATTAGAATATTACATGCAATCAATAAAACAAGGATTGTACATAGAACAATATTGAACCTCTGAAAAGTATAAGCATGCATATGTACCCTCAGTACTTGTTGTGCCCCTTTGCACAATTACTGCCTCAATCGGCTGTGGCATGGAAGCTATTCAGCTATGGGCACTGCTGATGTGTTATGGAGACCAGGATGCTTCAATTGTGGCCTTCAGCTCTTCTTGCCTTGTCTCATTAATGTCTCAACATCTTCTCTGTGCAATGCTCATAGAAGTCGTCTGTTGGGGTTTAGGTCAGGAGAGTTTGCTGGCCCAAATTCAAGCAGAGTAATCCCACGAGGCACTGAAACCAGGTTTTGGTTGCATTTGGCCAGTCGTGCGGGCAGGTTCCGAGGTCCTGCTGGAATATTGAGAGTCAGTATCCCCATAAAAGCCTCGTCTGCGGAGGAAGCATGAAGTTCTCCAAAAATCGCCTTGGTTAGACGGCTGCATTGCACCCTGCGACTTAATGACACCTGTGCACCAACACCAGCAGATGACATTGGCTCCCCAAATCAACACAGACCTGTGGAAACTTCACACTGGACCTTCAGGCTTCGCTGCAGTGTGTGCCTCTCCCTTCTTCCTTCCAGCACTCTGGTCCTTGGTTTCCCAAATGTAGATGCAAACAAGTTGTTCTATCAGAAAGAGGACTGTTGGACACTGGCAACAGGAACAGTTCTATTTTTCTTTAAGCGCCAGGTAAGACACTTGCTGACGTTGTTTGCTTGTTCAGAAGCCAGTTTGGACAAGAGGAATATGACATTTGAAGCCCACGTCCAGGATCCATCTATCGTGTGGTGGCTCTTTGATAGCACTGACATCAGCCTCAGTCCCACGTTCCACATTTTGTGAATGCTTATTCCTGACATATCCTACTGCTGCTTGCTTGTGCAACTTTTTCTTCCACAACTTTTCCCTTCCACATAACTCCCATTAATGTGCTATTGAATACAGCACTGCCTTTGGGACCACATTACTACCAACTTTTAATTTTCATGCAATTCCACCTTTTCGAGACTTCGCATCCTCTTAAATGGCGAGGGTAATTGTCTGTAATGATGTGTCTTTCTCAGGTGCACCAACTGTCATGGTCAGCAGTCTTATCGATTGTGATTCCAACTGAACCTGACTGAGAGACCATTTAAAGGCCCAGGAACCCTTTGCAGGTGTTATGGATTCATTAGCTGATTAAAGTGGGACACTTTGATCCTAGAAAATTGAACCTTTTCACAATATTCTAATTTTCCGAGATTGTGGATTTGGGGTTTTCATGAGCTGTAAACCATAATTATCTCAATTATGACAAATCACAGCTTGAACTATCTTGCTTTGCTTGTGATGAGTCTATCTCATATATTAGGTTCACCATTTAAGTTGCATTACTGAAATAAATGCATTTATTCAATTTGTTCTAATTGATAGAACACTGATTAATATGTTCCTCATTTCCTTCTTTGAGAAAGCTTCTGAGCATATTGTTTGTGTAATCAGTATTTTTTTTTTGCCAAAGACACCTGAAAGTGGTCAAATGATCAGCATGTTTATCTTTGTGTATTTTCTCACACATCACCTACAATTCTTTAATGGCCTGTGCTTGCTACTATAGTGAACAATAGAAACAATGGAATGAAATTCAGAAAAAGTAATGTTTTTAAGACAAACAAAACAATATTTTTTTTGTTTCAAGGCAACAATAACTGTCCACTGAGCATGTATATATTTTAGACTGCATGGAACATATGAACACACCAAAAGTTAGGTTATTTGAATTAAGTTGGAAAGGGAAACCAAGAGAATTGTTAGACCGCATTGGAAAGCCAAATCTATGCCTGACTTTTCATAGGTAGATTATGCACATGTATTGAACTGATTCTTTATATATACATCATGGGAGAGGATTTCTGACAAGTTGATAATTGGGATTTATCGATCAATGAATATTTTTTATATTTTAATGTATTTTTGAATTTTAATGTTGTTTTTTAACAATAGTAAATCAGTATATTATATCTGTATTCTATGAATTTAAACACTTTTAAGATTATTTGGAAAAATTGATACAGGCGGTTGTCATTTAGTGACCACAATTAGGACTCCTAACAGCTAACTCCATTATTTAGCAAAGTGGTTGCTAGGTGAAAACCGGGGCTGTGGTTTTATTTCAGCTTTCTTTCTTTTACAAACTTTGAAGATTATGAATGTGGGAATTGGTTGCAAAGTTACTGTTGTAAGTGCAAATGGTTTGCCTGATGAGGTAGTCTTTAAATGAGGATACTCTCTATTGTATTTTTGTTTTCATCACCCCCCCCAAAAGGTATATGAAGAGAGATAATTCACAGCTGAAGATTATTGTATTCCCAATGAGTTGTTAGGTTCAGTATTCTTTCCAGGTCACACTCCCTCTGATTGGGGAAGAAGGGAGGAAGAACATTTCTAACTGGCATGTGCTTAATATACATTTATACAAAGCTATGTAATCCCAGTGCAATTTAAATTATATAGAGGCAAAAGTACCTTAGGGTAATATTTATGGGGGGATCTTGTGAAAAGAGAAAAAATGGGGAGGAAAGTGCATTCGGAGAACAAAAGGAGAGAAATAGTTAAAAGATTTTTGGATTGGTTTTTTTGCCCTAATAAATACTATTAAGATTATTTGTTTTAATCCCAATTGCAAATTTGGGGAGCCATTCAGAGTAAGTTGATTGGAGCAGCCTATAAATTGTGTACCAATAATATTAATATTATTATTAACAAAAACAACAATGATGACAATGACAATGATGATGGGTACCAATAATATTAATATTATTATAAACAAAAACAACAACAACAACAACAACAACGATGACGATGATGTGCTTGGGTGATATCTAGGATACTGGCAGCAGCCCATATCAACCAATTAGCACTGTCAATGGCATTTGTGATGCATTTTTGAATGTTCAGTTGACTGAGTTTCATGTTCAGTGAATAAAGTAAATAACAATAACAATAATAACACTGAAATAATAATGAAATCATTGCAAGTCTAGACAATATTTAGTATGGAAGGAAATGAACTTCCCTATGTTCAGATTATCTGGAAAAGAAAGAGGATCTTTGATTCACTTTTCAAAAGAAATCTGCACTTCTATCATTTTTCTTTGGTTATCTCATGCACTAAATTTATGCCATCGTGCTTGTTCTCAGCTGATGTAGAACTGAGAAAAAAATGTATCCAGATTTATGGTGTACCATTAAAGAGCTGAATGAGTTATAAAATGTTCAGTAGCTTCAGGAAATCTAATATATTCACAATCAGGATTCCCAGTAAACCTAAAAAAGTTTGTTGCTTCCACTGCCTATAAGCATTTTATAAGAGAAAGAATAGAAAGGCTAGAAACTATGCATTATTTTACAATTACATGAACTCTGAGGAAAGGAAACAATAATAATAAACAGAATAAAATAATAAAATAAAAGATGAAAACAAATGGTATGTATATTCCCCCCACTTCTAGCAATGTTTATTTTTCTTTAGTATCCAATAATCTGACTGAATAACAAAACAGTTTATCCCCTTAAAGCTGTTGTTTAGCAATGAATAAATAGAGCAAGTACAAAGCTGGCCTTGCACCTACTGAATGCTGCAAGTTTTTGTACTCATTTGATATGCATCTAGCAAAGCTCGGCTGTTCCCAGAAGGCCACTCCGTGAAGGCTGAGAGAGCAGCGCCTGCTAGTGGTACCTGTAAGTCATAAAGAACAAGGAGAAGGAAGAACAGGGAGATGAGGGGAGGGGGGGAAGTGCAATGGAAACACAAGTCAAAATCAACAAAAGAACTCAATTCAAAAGAATTACATATCCTTGTTGAGAGCATGCACACAAATATTACATTATAATAGGAAGCATTGGCTTTTCTTTAGGAAAAACAGCTCAGCAATACTGGATCAGTGTAAAATATTGTAATATTATGAATTTTATCAAATTTTATGTTGAGCATGCCATTATTTCCAGCGAATTAGCTTAAGAGTAAATCAGTAATTGCTTACTACAGGAATCACAGGGAGGCTAGGTGTGAAACATACAGATTTTAAAAAGTAATGTATACATTATTTAGGATTGGAAGATATCAGTTTAAAGAATACTGTAACCGTATAAATTATAAAGGGGCAATGCTTTCTGATTTATAATAATACAGATTGGATTTTAAAAAAATACCATACCTGTAGCATTAAGAGGGCATCGATTGAATGCCATATCCCCTGCTGGCGTCCTTTTCCAAACCATTGATATCAAATAATCCTCTGGACATATTTCATAAGGTGCTGCAATTTAAAAACACTGATATGAATTGTGGACTTGGCAGATACACACAAAGTGAGAGTAATTAATCAATTGAATAGCTTGCTTCCAGGAGTTGTGGGTGCTACAGCTTTTCAAAAATAGACTGGACAACCATTTGACTGGAATGGTATAAGGCTCCTCCCTCAAGCAGGGGGTTGGACTGGAAGATCTCTGAGACCCCTTCCAGTCCTATGCATTTATGCTCTAAGTATAACACCATGTGATACCACTTTGCACCTCAGTAAGTTTCCAGATAAAATGCACAGGGTTTGCTAACCCTTATAAAGGTTCACATGGATGGGCCTGACTTTGCTGGTCTTCTCTAAATGTCTGGAAACCTGTTTCCTTCCCCCCAATAGAGAATTGGCAAACATATGGGATGAGCAGTCCAAACGGAAAGGAATATAAAATGGTTTGGCTTGTATATTCTGCTCTGTTTTCCCCCTCCCCTTGTTCTGGGTGTTTATGTATTCTCATTGGAAAGGACATTACTATCATTTCATTACCATGATCAAATCAGTTTCTGACTCAACCTTTAAATATATCAATATTCATATCGATATCTATAATCTATATCTACCTACCTACCTACCTATCTATCTATCTATCTATCTATCTATCTATCTATCTATCTATNTCTATCTATCTATCGATCTATAAATTTGGTTGCTTTTTGGCTCACTGAGAAATAGGGCCTGTTAGAATGACCTGCGCAAGGCAACTTATGGTCTCTGTATGGTTCCAGAGGAAGTTTGGATTTTCCCTGAGGATATGGTAGACATTCAATTAAAGCTTTGATCACAGCATGGAATGGGCTGCAAATGAAGCCTTACATTGCATTGCCTCCACCCAGCCTCTCTCTTTGCACTGATCCTAGTTTTAGTTTTATAAACAGCTCTGGGAAATGAAGCACTGGAAGAGAGGCCTGGAGCATCATTACAGGAAGAGAAAATTTGACCAAACCTGATCAAAAGCCCATATTTGGGATTATAATGTGACAGTAATGGTGGCAAAATGTCATTTCGCTACCTTTATGCATCCATAGATAGATGTCCAATGACCTTTATCAGGATGACTGGTTCTTTGCTGAGTAGGGAGGAATCACAAGAACATCCACTGGGCTTTTGGAAGAATATTGTAGTGATCTCATAGATAAAATCATTTTGATTTCCTGAGGGTTGGACTCCAATTAGACAAGTGCAGTTGAGCTCCTTGGTGTATGGTCTTGTGGGTTTCACTGTCTTGGGCTTTAAAGCCCCTGTCACACTGCACCAACAGATGGAAAGAGGATGTAAAATGGACAAAAACACTTGCCATCCGTTGGTTATTAACTGCCGATGTATCCGTCTGCTACTCACTGCTCTGTTTTGCTTCCTCTCTATCGTACAACCGTTTATTGACGTTCCATCCGCTCAGAAAGTGTTTGGAACTGCTCAGAGACGTTTTAGCGGAAATGTATCCAATGAGTCCGTTCGTGCTCGCCTAGCATCCGCTAGGGCATCCGTTATGCATCCGTTTACGCATAGCCACTATATCGTACGGCATGAGGGCCGCTGCGCACCTGAACTCACATCCGCTGGAAGCAGGGAGGAAGCGGAAACCGGACGCGAACGGATGCAGAACGGATCCTTAGCAGATGCAAGCGGAGAACAAAGCATTTTATATAACAGAAATTTTTTGTTTTGGCAGAGGGGACCTTATCTCGGAATATTTATAAGCGATATCTAGGAGGATGCCTTAGAGAGCAAAGGGACCCTAGGGGAAAAACTATACTCGCTATAAAAAGGGGGAGAACCATCTGGTCTCACTTTCAGAACGCAGCCCAGCTGGCAGCCTCGTGCAGCCGTTCATCTGCTGACTCTTCCTCTTCCAGAGCAGCACCAGTATGTCCCACATGGATCGCACACGGTCCTTTGCAGCGCACCATCTCTTATGCAACCAGTGCGAAGCCGATCTACAGCTCTGTGAACTCTTACTACGGAAGAAAAAGAGGCGGGCCAACGATCGCTGTACGAAATGATCGGGAGAGAGAGCAGAGCCGGACTGTACAACAAGCTGATGGTGGAGCTCAGAACGAGACACTCGTGCATCAGAACTTCATGGAGATTCTCCAGCCATGTTGACTGAAAGCTTGCAGGCGCTGACACCTCAGGTTGACAAGCAACGACCACTCCGGCCCAAGCTGGAACCTGGGCTAAGGGTGCACTCAAACTCTGCACCACCGGCTCGAGGACCACTACAGGAGCATGCAGTACGGCTGAGGTGCCACACAACACATCAGCATTGGTGGTCAGGAGAAGTAGGTGCAGCCATATCGAAGAATACCTGCAGAGCTCCTGCCCAGTGCCCCTCCACTGAAAAGGATGAAAAAGTGCCAGAGCAGTGTAAGAGGTATGGAACTTCCCCACACCGTGGAAGGCGCATAAGAAATGGGCAAGTCACGGGCCTGCAAAGCACCCCAAGTCGGGGTCCCGACTTATTTCAACTACAAAAGCTCTTCAGACATTGTCCTGCTTAACCATTGTTGATGCTGATACAAGTTCATGTACAGTTCGATTGCTTTCAGGCAACGAGTCACTTTCAGATGCCAGGTATTATCAATGCCATGACCAGAGGAGGTCTGGGAAACGCCGAACCTCATCATGGGCTTCCCAGAAGTCAACCCCTGCCCAATGGAACGACAAGAGTGCCTACTGTCATCGGGATGACGCCTTCTCCCTCAGACAACCTAACCTCAGAAGCCGCTTACAGTCCAGCATGCCTACCGGAAAGAGAGGAATTTTCAACTACAGGCTGCCAGGGCAGGCGGGTGGTAGAGAAGCCTTTGCATCCTGGCCAACAGGTTCTCAGGTACTTCTCACCAAACATGCAAGCATCGCCCACATACTGTGAGGAGAATCATGGAACTTGCTGCATCTGCACAATCTCAATGCGCTACCGCTGCTCACCCAGTCCGTTGCAGAACGCTCTGACCTCCGAACAAGGCAATGGAGAAGGAGCCTGGGGAATGGAGGCAAGGGCAAAACTGATAGACACTGAGGATGTGCAAGGCCCCAAATGAGCTCAACGGTGAAGGGAAGGAAGCAATGCAACTCTGAAACACTGGGTGTCAACTCCCAGCTTGGCGGCGTGGAGTGGCAAGGACAGGATGATAGATATTAATGATGCTTCCTTCAGTCCTGTCTCATCACACAGATGAGATGGGCATGTATGTGGTGGCCTAATGAACAGGGCAATTTATAAAGATGTGTTATGTTACATGTTGGATCTAATGATTACATTAGAATTGATAATGAAGGCCCTATAGGGTGGCACTGGAGGGTGGACCATACAGTCCCACTATGCCTGGCACTGGAGGTTTATCTACCCAACAGCTATTACCCATCCTAAAGTATCCCTGCTCATTCAAAGGTATCCATGCCCACCCACTTCATCAAACCTACATCCACAAGCATGCAAAGGCTTAAACCATTCTAAACTTCACAAGACTTTAATTAAAAAAAAAAAATGAAGCAAATGTGTGAATAAAGAAAGACTTTATTGAACAACAAGCTGTAAAAGAAAATGACCCAAGTCAAGTGTTCAATAAAGTCCACAGGACCAGCCAGCCAGTCCTCGTGGACCCCTCTTGGTCACTCGGAGGTCGTGCCCAGTCCATGGTGAAGGGTAGTCGTGGAGGTGGCTGTGCGGAGTGTGCTGCTGGAAGCAACCACTGGGGTCCCTAGCCCCGAGAGGACAACAGGGGAGTGATGTTTTAAGGAAAGGTGTCGGACAGCTGCTCAGCCCCGTGATGCTGAGCAGGTCTTCCTCCATGCATTTGTGGTGTCAGCCCCAGTATGATGACACAGATGTACTGATGCCGGGCATTGCTGTGGGGTGGGGAAGGAGCATGTAGATGGGGCTGTCTGGTCCAGCTGGGGATGACTGGCATGGTCATCAGGTGGGTGGGTGTCATCGCTTGTCGTCGGTGGCATAATTGACCGTGTGTGCATCGGGCATCATGTGGAAATGGTGGCAACGGTGTCGCCCGATGATCGTGCCTGAAACTGGAGGGACGCTGCTGATGGCTGCTGGACCTCACCTGGTAGCCGTAGCCCTGGTAGGTGAACGGATGTGAAAGCCTTTGGAAGGGGGACAATTCACTGGGGTGGAGGAGCAGATGGACTGGGTGGCGAGCAAGGTTCCTCTGGATCTGGAGAGTTGTGAAGCTAGCATCGGTGATGCCGGTCCTTACCACCTGGTATTGGGGTCCGCCATGTCCGTGAGGGTTGGGTTGACATAGGTGAGGCGAGCTTGCCGTTGGAGGATGAGGCAGGAAGCTCGTGTGACCAAGCTGAGAAGAGAAGATCTGTATGCTGTCGGAATGGGTCCCTGATCTCCAGCAGGAAGTGTGGGCTGTGCCCCCCTTTCTGGTTCTCTGCCTTTCTGTGAGGTGGACGCTGGGGGTGGGATTGGGTAATGGCTGTGGTGGACACGCATCCCGTTTCTCCCACTGCACCAAGGAGTCCTCCATGCACTCCACATGGTTACAACCCCTGTCCGAGGTTTCTCCGCCGTGCACAACACAGAAGCCTGCTGGCACAGGGAATGACTCTCGGCCAGAGAGGACTGGCCTCAGGCAGTGCCAGAGAGAGAGGGTAGTGAGAGGGGGCTCCCTGTCTCCTTTGGTGTGTGGATCTCCACCTCCAGGAAGCTTGCACACCTGGCCATGACGTAGGTCTCTCTTCCGCAGCCTTTAACTCTGGCCGGTGGCCAGATTTCTTCAGGTGCAGCTTCGTACCAGGTGTCATGTGCTTCCACCAGCCGAGGAGCACCTCCGAAGTGTAGCCTATACTCTCCGCCTCTCTCTCTCCAAGCAGAATGCTTCCGCTTGTGTCCTGTACACCGGTGTCCCTTCGCACAGAAAGTCATTCTCTCTCAGCCACTCCAGCACATCCCTCGGTTCCTCTCAATGGAGTATTGCCTACTCTCCCATTGTCACATACGCCTCTTCCTCCCTTTGCAGGACCAGATGGCTCATCAGAGGGCTTCCCAGGTATTAGGGGCTGCTCCTCACACACCAACACCAGCAGCACACAGGATCATCACCATCATCATCAATTATCACCAGCAGATCATAATCATTATCATCATCAAATCAGCAGCAGCAGTTCATCATCAATCAGCAGCAGCAGCAGCAGCAGCACCAGCAGGATCAGCAGCGCAAGCAAACAGAGCAGCAGCAGCACGGATCAGCAGCAACCAGCACCAAGCAGCACCAGCACCAGCACCAGAGGACCAGGATCAGCACAGCAGAGTAAGCACCAGCAGCGCCAGCAAGACCAGGAGCATGAGCAGATCTAGGAGCACGAGCAGGACGAGCAGGAACGAGCAAGACCAGAGGCACGAGCAGTACGAGCAGTACGAGCAAGTCACGAGATGAGCAAGAGGACGAGCAGGACCAGCAGGAAAGGAGCAGCTTTCAGCAGAGTAAGCACCAGCAGAAGCACCAGCCAGGAGCAGCTTCAGCAGAGTAACACCAGCAGAAGCACCACTGCCAGGAGCAGCTTCAGCAGAAGCTCCAGCACCAGAAGAGCGAGCCCGACCAGCAGAAATCCCAGCAGAAGCAGAGTCAGGGACAGGGGGCGGGAGGGTGGCCGTCCCTCTTGCCAGGGTCGGCAGCAGGTTGCTGAGGCTTTCGCTTCTTCCCATGGTTGTGGGGTTGCTGGCTGGCAGGAGGCTGGACAGCACCAAGGCCGGCAGGAAGGCTGCACGAAGGCTGGCAGGAAGGCTGGCAGGCAGCAGGCACGAAGGCTGGCCACAGCAGGCACCAAGGCTGAAGGCAGACTTGGCTCAGGGAGGCTGGAAGGCAGGCTGGCAGCAAGGCTGGCAGGCAGGCAGAGAGCAAGGCTGGCAGGGAGGCTGGCGAGGAGGCTGGGAGGCAGCTTGGAGGCAGACTGGCAGCAAGGCTGGCAGCAAGGCTTGCAGCAAGGCTTGCAGGCAGCATGCAGGCAGGGCAGGCGGCATTCAATTCCGTCCGGCAGCAGGTCTTTCCTCCGAATGGTGATTGTCTGGGAGCTGCTTCCCTTTATATCACCGGGCTTACGCAATGCATCCCCCCCCCCGCATGCGCAATTACGCTCGGCATCCATTTTGGCTTCCGCTGTGCATCCGCTAGGCTTCCGCTCTGCATCCCGTTTCATCCGCTGTGCATCCGCTGTATCTGTTCCGCATCCGCTTTGCTGAGGTTCCCCAGCAAAGCCTAGCGGATTGTGCCATCCGCTCCCATCTGCTCTCCATCCGCTAGGCTTCCATTCTGCATCGCTTTCCATGCGGTCTGTGTCCTCCCTGCGTCCATTCCTTTCGTGTTATCCGCTCCGGTTATGGCAAATTTTGCCCCTTTTGAGAGCGGATAACAAAGATATGGAACATTTTGCTCGTCCGTTGTGTCCTTTTTACTAACATTTTGCATCCGTTGGGCAGTGTGACAGGGCCTTAATCTGTAGCTCCAGATGAAATTGCACAGGTTCCTTCAGTCACCTGTTTCTTAGAGCCAAACCTTTTTTGGGTATTTAAAGCTGTTTAAAGTTTCTCCCAGAAAATGGGTGGTTCCTTTGACCCAGTGGTGGAATTCAAATAATTTAGCAACCAGTTCTTTGCCCCAATGATTTCTTCCAACAACCAGTTCACCAAACTGCTCAGAAAGTTAACCGATTCTCCTGAAGTGGTGTTAACTGGCTGAATCCCACCACTGATTTGACCCTCCTTGACAAACCATTTGCTGGACTTAATAATCCCGGACTATCGCTGGACTCAGTAATTTCTGAACAATGATTAATATAGAGCTTTGTTTAAAAGTATGCTGATTTATTGAAAAACAAGGCAAAAGTCAAGTAGGGACAGCAAGAAGCATTTTGAAGACAGGTTTGAGAGTATGACCAAGAACATTCTCTTTATTGGTGCTTTGTGACTAGTTACATCCTTCACTGCAGCCATTTTATGAATGGACAGCCTCCCAACTGCATTGTGAGAGCAGCGATAACATGCTTTCAAAATTACAAATGGAAGACATTCCCCAAAGTACACCTGCTGCTACTTTTGTTTAAAAAAGAAAGTTATTCAGGTGCCATGAGACTCTTTCAATACATTTACTGTACATAGTAATCCATCTGGTATTTTAAATCAGGATTTACATTCGCATCTATAAATTAAGGTGACCAACCGTCCTCCTTTAGGGAGGACAATCCTCCTTTGGTTAGTTCTGTTCTCCCTCAAAAAGTGTTCTCCTGCATGTCTTCCTTTTTGATATTTGAAGACTAATCTGTAAATCTCTGTATTTGATCGATGCCAATCCAATCCATTGTGTGTGACATGATGTATTTGTATTTGATATGATGATTTGTCAAGGCTCGGTACAGTGCGGTGAGATGCGATTATGAGACACATGCGCTCCAAACAGAATTATTTTGAGAGTGTGCTGTGTGCAAGAGTTTGTTGTATGGAAGAGTGCACCATGTGAGTGTGCCTCACAGAAGAGTGTGCGACGTGCAAGAGTGCATCGCGCACAAGTGGCTTTGGTTTTTTTCTTCAATTTATTTGTGCCTCCTTCTCATTGTAAAAGAGTTGATCACCTTATGTAAATACATTGCACAAAGCTGTGCATTTTTTTTTCTGCGACTACAGCTTCACTAATTCAGCATATGAACATTTTTATGGGATGCTACACTGGGTTTTTTTTGCCCTGAGATGGCAAACACATCAAGCGGAAATGAGAGTGGAAGCTTCTGTGGAAGCAAGAAATGAGCACTTTAACAGATGACAAAATATCCCTGCAGATGTTTCTGTGAAGCTAATGTGAAGTGCATGAAATAGGTTGCTAAAATTACTTCAGTCAAAGCTCTTTCCAATCATGTCAAGAAAGCTGACAGTGCCAGAAGAACAAGAATATATCTTAATGGCAAACATTTAAGAAAGGGAGCTGTTTTCACTTCATCCTAACAGCTAAAAAAGAACTGTTCTGAAGCCTGGGTATTTTTTTTTCTGGGATTCACACACAGTGCTTCTTATCCTGAATGTAGGGTATGAGCATGACTGAGCATAGTTCATTGAATGTTAAACTTTTTTTTTCAGGTTCAAAGTGCTGGGACAGATCTTTTACAATTTGATCTATTTTGCTTTTTTTTGTTTTTTGAAAAACCACATCTTATAATGGATATGTGCAGTTATCTATGTGCATAATCAGGTTTCATAAACAGCTTTTAAAAAAAACTATCTAAAATAAAGGGATGTAGTGATACATTGCTCAGAGGTAAAAGCCACCAAAGGAATAAAAAAAAAATCTGCTTAATTGCATCCTGCTGCATTTGTTCTTTTAGCTTAATATTAATTTCCCTCATCAGTAGAAAATCCCAGGGTTCCTTGCAGTCTCTCTTCATTCTTAACTAATAATATCAGGGCTTGAATTTGTAAGCTTTAACAAGCATAACGCTGCTCTAACAGCAAGCTGCACTTGGATTTACTTTGAACAGCAGACTGAAAGTGAATTTATACACTTTCTGAAATTTATCTGGTTAAAGCAGGTGGCCATTTAAGTCCAATAAAGGAGCAAAACAAACACACAGCAACATCTACCATCACACTAATGTGCCACTGAAAGAAACGTAAAGAGAGACCTGGCTTTAGTCCATATTGTTAAAAAAAAAAAACATTACAGACAAGCCAGTTCTAAATATATCATTTAAAAGTATATTGTTCATTTCATCCAGCTGAGTTCAGTGACAATGAGAATGGAATTCCAGTTATCCTGAAGATTCCACTAAGCATCTATAGTTTGATTTGAGTCTGAGCTTATGAACTTTCAACATAAAGGGCAGTGTGGTGTAGTGATTAAGGTTGTAGAATAAAAAAAGACCAAGTTTTGGGTCAATTCTCTACCAAGGAACCACACTGGGTAGCTTATGGCCAGTCACTTTCTTTCACAAGTTGATTGTTGTAGGAAAGCCTAGAGAAAAGAATATTATAGATATTGCCTTGAGGTTCTGAAAGCAAAGTAAAATATAAATATATACAATAACTAAAATGTATATAATTATGGTTATATCACAATTATTGGTGTTAAAATATATGTATATTGTATTATATCTTTCTGAAGAGAAATAGACATCAGATGATGTCAAATAGCAGACAAATAACATCAGATGACACTAGTTATTTCATAAGAGTACAGCGTATAGAAAGCTGTCAGTTTTTCTAATCATTGCATAACATGTTACCCATAAGAAAAAGAAAAGAATGATACACAAAATTACTTGTTTGTAATCCTTTAAATGGCTGTATTAGGTAGATATTATTCCCACATATAAATTCTGTAAACCAAACCAACAATGCTTTTGAAGTACAAGGAATTATAATGGAGACAGGCAGAGCAGTCCTGAGTAGCTATGTCAGATCTACTGAACTGGAAAAGGATTAAGAGAACACAGGCTCAAGGCAAAAAAGAATGATGTGCTTGCTAAAACTTCATCCATTGGGAACATATGCAGTGTCTCAAATAGACCTTTATGCCTAGAAAGTGATGGTGCAGTGATTAGAATGCAATATTACAGGCTAATTCTGCCCACAGCCAGGAGTTCAATCCAGACTGACTCAGCCTTCCATCCATCCCAGGTCAGTAAAATGAGGATCCAGATTGTTGGGGGCAATATGCTGACTCTATAAACTGCTTAGAGAGAGCTGTAAAGCACTGTGAAGCAATCTTTAAGTTGAAGTGCTATTGCTATTGCTATAAAATGGATGATTCTAGTACTCCCATCCCATTTTCACCTGGAAAGAAATCAGCTAACATCTAAAGCCCATGTCCCACTGCCCCAACGGATGCAAAGAAGGATGTAAAATGTTAAAAAAAGCTTGCCATCCGTTGGAAAACGCTATGCATCTGTTGTGTACTCATTGCATACGTGTTTAATACGCTCTATCCGTCAAGTATCCGTCCACTGAGATTTCATCCACGCAAGAAGTTTTGAGCTGCACAAAACTTTGTGAACGGATGAACTTTNATAGAAAGGATGCGCAGTGAACGGTTTGCATCTGATATACATCCGCTAGGCTTCCTATGAACATCCGTTTAACATCCGCGCTACATACTACCCACGTCCATTCTTTTCCGTTCTTTTCCGTTCTGTTTATGCAAATTTTTGACACTTTTTAGAGTGGATGACAATGGATGGAGCCACCCCCGAAATTTTGCTCATCCACTGTGTCCTTTATGTATACGTTTTGCGTCCGCTGGCCAGTGGGACAGGGCCTTTAGGAATGTTTGAGAAGCTGGGCTAAAAAAGCCATACTTATTATCAGAGGTCAAAACTTTGGCATACACTTTTTCCTTTCTACATATTAACTGGGGGTGAGGTAGCAAACTTTACATAAAGTTTTTCGGTGATGTGGTAACTTATGTCAATAATCTTTTCTTTTTTTGTATTTTTGCTAGATAGCAAATTGGACATGTCTCTTTCAATGATTTCTTCAAATGGATCACCATAACAGCAGTCTTGGTTCTAAAATATGGCTACCATTTTATCCTCCACTTGCTATTTGATATACTATCATATTCTGTTTATTAATTTTATATTTATTAATGAATAACACATTTACATCTTTGAAATTATTTCAAATGCATAAACTGGTTTGGAGTTATTTAAAAGAAGAAGCTGACTAGAAGAAATAAATGAACAAAATTTGCTTTTAGGCAGAAGTAGCATTTTTATTTTGCCTATTTCCATATTATGCTTGTTCCTAGTTTTGTTTTCATTAGTCATGCTGTGCAATAATGTTAGTCACATTAGGCATGTTGATTGTGAAGGAAAAAAGAAAATGTCAAAGAAAGAAGGGTTTTCCAGCCAAATCTTGCTTCATCCTTGCCTACTGGATGGATAGAAAAATATCTATCCATGAACTCTATACTGGTGATCTCCATTAACAAACATTTCTCCCTGTCCCTCCCTCTCCTTCTCTCCCTTTTATATATATATTATAAAACAGGTTTATCAATTGCATAAAAGGAACATTATTTTGTATTGCACAGGGGTTTATTTATTTATTTTGTAATCTTAGGCATCCTGGCTTATGTGCCCTCTACTGTACTTTGCATGAGCTCTGTAGTACGGTATGTGATTTATTTACTTACCGAATATACAACAATAAACAACACTTTATATCCATATTTAGATTGTTTATTACAAGAATGCTTTATGGTTGTCACGAACATACGTCAGCAGTTTTTCTTTTTCGAAAAAAACCCTTTTCTGTTACTTGAGTTTTCACTCTTAAAATAACTCTTCTTTTTTTCAAAATGAAATCACTGTTCTACTTTTACAAAAGTGAGGATGCACTTTCATCTTTGGTTCAATATCTAAGCCATGGTTGTCCAACATTTTGGCTTGGTTGTCACGCAGAGAGGTTTTTTCCCAAAAAGAAAAATGCACTGTCTTGGGATGCATATACAAATATATAATATACACGCTCAAAAAACTAAAAGGAACCAAAAGACGAGCCAGATCTGAATGAATGAAATATTCTTATAAACAATTTGGTTATTACATGTTGAATGTGCTGACAAAACAAAATCACAACGTAAAAATTATCAAATGGAAATCAAAGTTAGCAACCATGGAGCTGGAATTTTGAGTTCACTCAAAATTAAAGTGGAAAAAAACATACAGGCTGTCCAACTTTGAATGTAATGTCTTAAAACAATTTAAAATGAGGCTCAGTAGTGTGTGTGGCCTCCATGTGCCTGTTAGACCTCCTATAACACCTGGGCAATGCTCCTGATGAGGTGGCAGATGGTCCTTCGAGAAACTCTCCCACACTGGACTAAAGTATCCCCCCAATCCTGGACGTCTGTGGTGAATGTGGCATTGGTGATGGAGCGAGACAGATGATGTCCAGGATGTGCTCAATATGGAATTCAGGCTGGGAACGGGCGGGCCATTCATAGCATCAATGCCCTTCATGTTGCAGGAAACTGTGCACACTCCAGCCACATGAGGTCTAGCATGTCTTGCATTAGGAGGAACCAGGCAAACGACCAGCATATGGTTCAACAAAGTAGTCGCTGAGGATCTCATCGTCGGTACCTAATAGGCAGTCAGGCACTCTGGAGAGCAATGGAGAGGCGGTGCAGCCCCTAAAGAAATGTCACCACCACACCATTTATGACGCACTGCCACAAACCGGTCCACGCTCGGAGGATGTGCAGGCAGCAGAATGTTCTCCACGGCATCTCAGACCCCTTCAGGTCTGTCACATGTGGCTCAGTGGAAACCTACTTTCATCTGTGAAGAGCGCAGGGTGCCAGTAGGAATTTTGCCAATCTGGTGTCTCTTGGAAAATGCAACGTTCCTGATGATTTGGGAGCTGTAAAGCACAACCCCACCTGTGACGTCGGGCCTCATACCACCCTCATGGAGTCTGTATCTCGCCGTTAGAGAGCCCACAGCACATTTGTGGCCCACTGGAAGTCAGTTTTGCAGGGCTCAGGGCAGTGTTCTCTGTCCTCTTTACAGCAAAGGCCAGAGGTCGCAGTCACCCTGAGCTGGGTTGTTGCCCCATCTACGGCCTCTTCACAGTCTTCTGACTGTACTGGCCTGGTCTCTGAGGCGCCTCCAATGCTCTGGACACTAACGGCTGACAGACACAGCAAAACTTCTTGCCACAGCTCGCATTGATGTGCATCCTGGATGAGCTGCATACTGAGCCCACTTGTGTGGGTTGTGGAACTCATCTATGCAACCACCAGAGTGAACAGCACTGCCAGCATTCAAAGTGACCAAACCATGCAAGCCCAGAAACAGCATAGGAATGAGAAAGTGGTCTGTGGTGCCACCTGCAGAACCACTCCTTATTGGCGGATGGTCTTTCCTACCTGCCTATGCTTTCCACTGTTGTCTCGTTCCTTGCACAACAGCATGTTGAAATTGATTGTCAATCAGTGGTTGCGTACCTAAGTGGACAGTTTGATTTCACAGAAGTGTGATTGACTTGGAGTTAAATTGTGTTGTTTAAGTATTCCCTTTATCTTTTTGAGCAGTGTAGTTAATGTAAAGTGTATAAATCACACAATAAACATTTATGATTTTGTGGGGCTGCAGTATTAGCCGCCCAGGGCCACGTGCAGCCTGTGGACCATAGGTTGAACACACCTCATTTAAGCATTTTAATCATTAAACAATTATCAGATCACAAACATTTCTGTTTTATTCGTGATAATGGAGTAAGATATCTTGCCCTTTTCTTGAACTAAAGTTGCTTTTAATCAAAATTAGATTAGATCTAAATATTTTTTTAAATCCCCATATGTTTTGTTATATTATTATATATATATTATTTATAATATATACATTTTACTGGGGTGTGTGTAGAGGTAAAACCTTTGGCTGTTGTGTGTGATTTGTCCTTATTTTTACAGCATTTATAAAACCTTTTTCCAAGTCTTATTCAGCTTAACCTTACAACAGACAAAGTATACATTTTCAGTTTTTCCCTTTTGCACACAGAAAGAGCTGAAACATGTTGTGACAAACAATTCTGTCAAATTAATTTGAGCAATTGTTTAGCTGACTCCAGAGCCTAGCAGTCTATTTCTTAAGTCAATGCAAGGACATAGCTCTTCTACAGCTTATATCCTGGGGATACACAGTCACTTCTGTACCTGACAAATTGTAGAAGGAATTGCCATTTTGCATGCCAAGCATTCATGTTTTCATCAGGGCTTTTATGCCTGAAAGAATCTTCTGAATTGGCACAATATAATCTTAGATTATTTTCCTTCAATTATTCTCCTTCACCAGTTATCAAAAAAGCAATGATTATATCTTACTAGCCTTATGCACAAAGCTGATAAACATGGCAAAATTTCTTGTAACTAATTTAACTACATGATAATTATAAATTGTGACATGCTGGTCACAATTGCCAACAAATGTACATCTCTAAGGCAGATAGATCCTTGATTTATGCTCACTTCAAATTTTGCTGGTCTGTAAGATCATAGGAGATGCTGTTCCAGTAGCATCACACCTGACTATATAAGAGAAGTGTGCTTCTAATTGAATTTGGAGCTGAAATTAATATATTAGTAAATAAGCCCTGATAGTCATCTATTATTTTAAATTAGGGGTAATCAGATACTGAAAGGAACTTCCTACCCCCCAAAATGTCAAGAAATAAAACAGGAGAGCATTGATTAACAGACTGTCTAACTAGTAGGCAATGACACCTAGCAAAGTTGGCTCTTCTTGAAGACAACATATGGAAGTTCAGTCCTGATTAGTGCTTCAATAAGAGATCACACATACCCCCCAAAAGAAAAAAAAACCACCCCATCAATACAGTTTTTATAAGTCCTAAAGAAAACCAGGGTACAGAACTTCACTAGGGTTGCAAAGAAAATTATAGGGCTTTGTTTCTGTAATTAAAAATCATACTTGATTTGAGACATTACTTACACATGCCATACTTTCTCAACAATTATATGCAAAATAGCTATGAGCTAAAATGACTATTCAGTCCAGAATTATGCTAGAAACTTATTTTTCCTGATTTTCTTCACATGGGGTGATGCTATCTGGGGATGACAGCAGATATATTTCAGAAGTTCTAGAATGTATCCACTTCTGGAGCAAAGAGAACATTAGGGGAAAATGAATTTTCAGGAATATGGTTAAACCACAGGAAAAGGAATTCTACTGTTCAGTTGGATTGCCCTTGTCAGTTTTTGAATCATGGGGCAAAAGTAGGAAGAAAAAAATGTTTTATAAAATGGTTTAATTCAGGAAGAAATAAATTCAGAAGTCATTGCATTAATATAAGGTTACTTAAATAAGAATTTGAGGACTTTAAAAACCTTAGAAGAATTTTGCGTGGTCACTTCTAAAACTAAGGACCCAATACCAAATTCCATGCCAAGGATCTAATGTGCCAAGAAAGAGCAAGGAAGAAGTCAAGACTAAAGCCCATGTCACACCGAACCAACGGATGCAAAGAGGATGTAAAATGGACAAAAAACCTTGCCATCCGTTCGAAAAACGCGATGTACTCACTGCCTCCGTTTGCTTCGTCTCTATCCGTCCAGCATCCGTCTATTGACGTATCATCTGCTCCAAAAGTTTTCGGCTGCCTAAAACTTTTGCGTGGAAAATGTATCCAGTTTGTCCGTCTTGCATCCACTACGCATCCCTACGCATCCGCTACGCTTCTGTTACGCATCCGCTATATCGCTAGGTGTCCGCTATGCATCCGCGCAACGCGCATCTGCCCATGATGCAGGAAGGAAGCAGAACAGACGCATAACGGATGCCTAGCGGATGCAGCCACGGAAACAAAGCGTTTAAAAACTGAAAAAAAGTTCGCAGAGGGGACCTATCTCGGAATTAAGGATGTCTGCAGGATGCCTACAGGATTTCTAGAGATGCCTAGAGGATGGAAAGGGACACGATGCTGCCTATAAAAAGGGAGGAACTCGTCTGCATCTCTCTTTCAGACCAGCAGCCCAACGGTGCAGACCTCTGCAGCCTTTGTCTGCCTTTGCTCTTCCATCAGCATCCAGTCATGTCCACCGTGGATTGTAAGAAAGCCTTTCGGCAGCCACCATCGTTCTGCAGCCAGTGCGAAAGCCATCTGCAGGCTCTGTGAACTCTACTGCGAGAAAAAGGAGCCACCCAAAAAGAGTCTGATCCAAAAAGAGTTGCCAGAAGAGCAGAGACGGACTGTACAACAAGCTGATGGTGGAGTCAGAGAGCGAAGACTCTTGTGCATTCCAGAACTTCATGAGGATGCCTCCATCCATGTTTGACGAAACTTGTGCAGCGGCTGACACCCAGGTTGACCAAAGCAGAGCACCAGCGTTCCACCCCAGCCTGGAACCTGCGGCTCAAGTGGCACTCACTCTGTGCCACCTGGCCTCAGGACCTCCTACAGGGGCATGCAGTGCGGCTGGAGGGTGCCATCCAAACACCATCAGCATTGTGGTCAGGAAAGTGGTGCAGGCCATCATCGAAGAATACCTGGAAGAAGCTACTCCAGTGCCCCTCCACTGAAGAAGGATGGAAGAAAGTTGCAGACAGTGGTATCAGAAGTGAACTTCCCCCACACCGTTGGAGCCATAGGTGGCAAGCACGTGGCCTTCAAAGTGCCAGCCAGGTCGGGGTCCACTTATTTCAACTACAAGGGCTTTCTTCAGCATCGTCCTCTTCGCCATGTCGATGCTGACTACATATTCATGTGCATCAATGCTTCGGGCAACGGCCTCATCTTCAGATGCCCAGGTATAAATGCCAGTCACCTCAAGAGAGCTGGAAGGCAACCTCATCGTGGGTTTTCCCAGATCCAGAACCACTGCCCAATGACACGCAAGATGTGCCCTACTTCATCATGGGGGATGACGCCTTCCTCCCTCACAACCTACCTCATGAAGCCTACACTTCCAGACTCCTCACCCGTGAAGAGAGGATCTTCAACTACAGGCTGTCCAGGCAACGGGGTGGTGAGAACGCCTTTGGCATCCTGGCCAACAGGTTCCAGGTACTTCCCACCACCATGCAGCATCGCCCAGAGACCATGAAGGATCGTGAAGCTTGCTGCATCTGCACAATCTCATGCGCACCGCTACCCCAGTCTTGCAAACGGGCTCATGGACCTCCAGCAAGGCAATGGACATGAGCCTGGGGAATTGAGACAAGGGCGAAACCTGATCGATATTAGGATGTGCAAGGCCCCAACAGCCTCACATGAAGCGAAGAAGCAACGCAACCTTCCTGAAACACTGGTGCAACTCCCCAGCTGGAGCAGTGGAGTGGCAAGACAGGATGAAGATGCTTGATGGATGCTTCCTTCAGCCTGTCTCATCACACTGATGAGATTGTCCCCTGTATGTTGTGGTTGGCTTACAATGAACAGGGTTTAATAAAGAGTTGTGTTTATGTTGACATGTGTGGATAATTATTACATTATTATTGATAATAAAGGCCATAGGTGTGGCACCTGGGAGGGTGACCATACAGTCCCCCACAATGCTTGCACTGGAGGTTTATCTATCCCACTGCTATCCTAACCCATCCCACACCTATTACCCATCCACAGGTATCCTAACCCATCCCACTGCTATTCTTAAACCCATCCCACAAGCATGCAAAGCTTAAACCATTTCTAAAAGTTTCCACCAAGACTTTATTAAAAAAAAGAAATGAAGCAAGTGTGTGAATCATAAATAGACTTTATTAACAACAAGCTATAAAACAAAAAATGACTCTCTGGCACTCCTCTTGGTCGCTCCAGTTCCCAAGGGGTGAGGGTCCAGGTGCGTGTGGAGGTGCTCGGTGCTGGCAGTGGCTGCTTTCATCAGCCTCCTACGAAGCAGAGAGCAGCAGAAGCACCAGCCCCAGAAGAGTGAGCCCGTGCTGCAGAGCCCCAGCAGAACCAGAGTGAGGGCCAGGGGCGGGATGGTAGCCCTGTCCCTCTTGCCAGGGCTGGCAGCAGATGGCTGAGGCTGTGCTGTGCTTACCGCATGGTTGTGGTTGCTAGCTCGCAGGGAGGCTGGCAGGACAACGCGAAGGCTGGCAGAAGGCTGGCAGGAGGGCTGAGGCAGCAGCAAGGCTGGGCCGCGCAGGCACCGAAGGCCTGGCAGGAAGGCTGGCACCAAGGCAGGCACCAAGTTGGCAAGGAGGCGGGCACGCAAGGCTGGCAGGAAGGCTGGCAGGCAGACATGCAGGCAGGGCAGGCAAGGCAGCCAATCTGTCCGGAGCAGGTCTCTTCTCTGAATGGTGACCTGCTTCGAGCTGTTCCGTTATATCGGCAGGGCTTGCGCAATGCATCCCCCTGCGATGCGCAATTACCCGCCAGGCAATCCATTAGGCTTCCGCTTTGCATCCGCTAGGCTTCCTCTGTGGCATCCGCTTCATCCGTTGTGCATCCGCTCTGCATCCGCTGTATCCGTTCCGCCGTCCGCTTCGCTGAGGCCCCCCGGAAGCCCTGCGGTTGCGCCATCTGCCCCCATCCGCTTCCCTCGCTGGGCTTCCGTTCCACATTCTCTTTGCATCCTGCTGCGTCCTCCCCGCGTCCGTGTTATCCGCTCCGGTTATGCAAATTTTTGCCCCTTTTGAGCGCGGATAACAACGGATGGAACATTTTGCTTGTCCGTTGTGTCCTTTTTACTAACGTTTTGCATGCGTTGGCCAGTGTGACATGGGCTTAAGGAGCAGTACAAACCAAAACTGACACAAATCAACAAACCAAAACTGATACAACTGCCTTTCCACCGATGCTTTCTCATATATAAATACTGTGCCTTCTCATTTTTCTTCTTTTATTGCTGTAAAATCTTTTCCTTGGTACTCTGTAGCCCCTCCAACAGGACAAACTGCAGTAACCACCTACATTCATCTCATCTTTGCTCCAAACATTCATAAATACTTTCCAGTTGCAAGTTTTATGCATGGAGCTCAACAAGCTGTCAGCATTGCAAAGAATCTGTTACAGTCTCCCAGGGCTATGCATCACCAGTGGGAAATATGCCTGGAGCACAGAAGTCAGGGAAGTCTGTCTACAGAAGCCTCTTCTACAGAAGCTTCTTGTTCTTAATCAAGAGTTGCTTGCTCTGACCTTGTCAACCCTTTCCTATTATGTTTCTTGTAGCTTAGCATGAGGGCAAGAGTGAACTAGTGTGTTTTCAATGATATAAAGTTGGCTGAAAACCTAGGGCAGAGGATAGCCTCAGAATGCATTCTCTAAGAACAAAATGAGCAAGAATTAAAGCATGAGGGATGGTTTGCAGAAACACTGGGTTCCTGTATATGCAGTACTTCCTAAATTGGACAGATTTCCAAGACCAGAAAGAAAAGTGGCTTTAACACACATAAACCAGCAAGGAGATTAAACCTCGAAAAAAAACAAACCCCACAAAATCTATGTCTCCCTAAGCTGGCAGACCCCCTCAAAGTAATGTTCAAATACTAGTTTTTGATGGAACAATATACCAAAATAATAGTCGATAAAACATTTAAGTAATGTTAATAAATAAACTTAAATGCAATTAAAATTAAATCAGATTTAGTTTATGGTTTTGCTCAAGCCATTGGGGGTAGGATATAGGTTCCTTCTTCACTCCAAAAGGAAACATGGTCCTGTTCTCAAGCTGCAGGCTTAGGGAATATTCTTTGCTCTCTGTGCAAGTCTTCATTTGCTCTCCACAGAGCATCTTTCAACAAATACAGTTGAATAAAGAATGGAAGGGTCTTATCCCATGATAGTAGTTTAGCTTTTCCACATAGGTGGTGATCCGGACATGATCAAATGCTTGTTTATTTGTTATATTGGTTTAGATAGCCTTATGGTATTAGGGTTTGCTAGCATTCTCATCCAAGGTGAGCCATCTCATATAAACCAACCTCCTATGCATGGGAAGAACCATGGTATGCAGACAAGGATCAGGTATTAACTACATGGAATGTGAGCTATTGAGAATAGCAGTTCTTTTCTGTCACAGCTAGGTCTCAATCACAAGAAACCCAGTGGAGTGCTTGACTCACCAAACATGTCAAAATTCTCTCTGTTTTGGATGTTGTGCAGTAAATCACTTATCATCCAAAGGTGCTATTATTTATTACCTAGACAAGAAAAGGCAATCTAAGGCTTCAACCAAATTTTGCAATATGATTTTTATAATTCCCAACCAGTTAGTTAGATATAATATCCTAGAATATCTGAAGGATATCAGATTGCCTATCTCTGAGTTAGAGATTGATTTGCAAATGGAAGAGCTCCATTCCTAGCCTGAGGGCTGGGAATCACAACGAAGCTGTAGTCACCTACAGGATGTGTACCTGAATTATGGAAAAAGGCTTTCCAGTATTCTTCAGCATGTCTTTCTTGTTGCCACCAGCCATGAGCAAGGAGATGGAGTAAAGAGGAAGCAACATAGAAATGGGCAGCTGAGAATGGTAGTTCTTTGATAAAAAATTTCCAGGAAAATTATTTTTTTCCCTCCTTCATTCTTCAGATTCAATTTTATTCTTCTGACAATTTAAAAATACATAAGCCATGGTATATTCCAGCTTTCACTAAGGAGTTCTTGCTGTGTTTTTAGTTGATTCATGGAATCCGAGTGAACCATATCTGCATATGTAATTACATTTTTATTGCTGTTATTATCTCTGACATAAAAGGCATTTAAAGGAGAAGCTTGAGGTAAAATTGTTGGAAATACAGTATTTGAATGGATTTTGGATGTTTTATTGTTGACTGTTTTGTACAATGCCGTGGGTTTGCATTGATATGTTAGTATGGAGGGCAAATATTTTTTTAAATGTCCAAAAGTGGTCCAATCAACAGTTGAGAGATGTTGGGTCCCCAATTCTATTGGAACAGGCATATCTTAGGGACCACACCTATCTTTTTGTATTCCCATAATGTTGATTTCGTATGAAGAAGATTGTACCATGAAAGAGCAGACTGAGATTAGGCTTTCTCCCATTTCACTTTGCAGCTCTGATCTCTATCATTGCTGATTATCCCATCAACTTATATATTGTTTCAAAGCAAGCTTTATAGTGACAGATAGCAAAACTATAAATAAGAAATTGTTTTTCTTATGCATGCAGCTGCAGGGTCCACTGGACAATTAAACTGTGGAATAATTCTGACCATGTAAGTTTCTCATTAGGTTCTCTAAAGGCTTTAGCACGTTTTGTAACATATGCTGATTTTAGATTGATGGTTGCTTAAGGTCTAGCAGACTTCCCAAGACTTCACATGATTTCATCAAGCGAAGGAGAACCATTAGAAAGGGAGGAGAAATATACAGATCAAGCCTATTTCACTACATGGTGAGCCTTAGATATGTATCTATGAGCAGGAACAAAAAATAAAGCATTATCTAGTCCTGACTCCCTGCTTGCCTTGGAGGAAAAATCAATCCCAGTGTAATTACCTTGGATATTCACAAAGATCTTGAAATTACATACTAAGTCATCCATAATGGCCTCTTCTTTGTTAGTTTTCTGTCATATTTGTGTTTGTATAATTAAGGAGGGTTTGTTGTCTATTGTCATGATAATGAAATATATGTATTAAATAAGTGGTGGGATAGGAATAACTTAACAACCAGTTCTCTGACTGGGTAGGTGTGGTCGGTTGGTCATGTGGCTGGGTGGGTGTCATCACCCATCACACCCAGTCCCATCTCCTGGCCACTTGCCTCAAAGGCAGAGGTAGGATTCAGCCGGATGGGACTCATCCCACCACTGGCTAACCCTGCCCCGCTCATATTTTTGCCCATTTTCAGGTCAGTTTTGGCCTGAAAAACAGTCTGCAAAATGGCCAAAAAAAGGGCAAGGAGAGGGCCAGCCAGTTCGCTGAACTGCACAGAATCTTAACTGCTGGTTTGCGTGAACTGGTGCAAACCAGCAGCAGCCCACTTTGTATTCAATGAAGATACTATAGATACATAAAATGAAAGCTTGGCATTTAAGATATCAAGCTAAAATACATAACTGTGAGCCTTCAAGATTTTCTTCCTTTGCTTTGTATCTTTCGGCTGTCATAAGTAACGGGAGGAGGAGGGGGGACATGGTTATGGGAAGCGAGCTGGAAGTGTTACAAAACAGAACTGTATAAGTTGTGGAGGGGAAGATTATTGCTTAGGCTCTATCCTATGCTATGCACAGCCACAACTCTTTATCAAAATATGTCAAGGTTAATGAACAGAGGCCTCATCACCACCTGGAGATGCCCACATGATGCTATACACAATTTTAATTGGATGAGCCAATTGATCTGTTGGGGGTGGGAACATTGCCATCCCTTTGTATATGTGATTTACGCGCTCATGTTCTCAGATTCAGAATTCTTTTGTTGTTACGACTTGACTTCCAGAAAAAGATATCTTTTCTCTAATTAATGGAGTCTAAGTATTTCTTTCTTGGATTTTGAATGGAGCACCAGCTGACAATAACAATTACATAACTGAACTAATTTGCTGTATGCCAAAAAAAAAATCCCTTTCTACGAAGAGAAAGATATCAATTAATTTTGTCCAATTATTATTTCAGATGATTGAATGAACATTTGTCCTTGCTCTGTTTGCCAAAGTAAAGATTCTGTTATTACCTTGGCGTACAGAGAACAGACTGTACTCAAGTTTGTACATTTGCACATTTTCAAAGATATAGACTACAATTCTACACAAACTTTTCTCGAACTAAGTTTCATTAAATGGCCTTAGGACCTGAGTAGACACACATAGGATTGTAATAAGCAGCATGTATTTAAGTTATATTTAGCCAAATGAAATTTCAATGTAATTTTATGAAACAGTTTTACAGATAATACATTATATTAGGATTTTTCTTTCACCGTTTTCATTATTTAAGTTTCAATGAAAAAGGTGGCTATAATTCAATAGCACAGCATCTGTTTGGTCTGCCAGAAGGCCAAATCTGGACCCCAGCATTGTCAGAAAGGAGAATGAAATAGCAGGTCATTATTCAGACCCTGAAGAGGTGCTGTGATATCAGCAGAATCTGATATGTTGGTTCTCTACATTCTACGAAACCTGTCGACTGATTGCCTTTCACACTGAAATGAAAACTCCCAAGTCCTTACCCAGTTTGTTGCTTCTACTTATGATGATTATGTAAATTTAAGAGGAGAATTTAGAGTAACAACTTCGTAACAAATGATTGTAACAAATGTAAATCTGATTGTCAGCATTTCAAATTTCATCTACTTTTAATACTTGTATTGAGTATTAAAAAGTCATCATGTATCAAACTGAAATAATTTATGAGGGACACAGTTATTAAAAAAGTAGGAATGGCTTACAACATTATTTGGAGTCAATTATCAACCTTAAATCATTATCCATTATTCTGACCACAGTTCCCACAACACCACTAACTTCTTCCTTTTCAGAGAAATCTGTCTATTTTTCTTCAAATAATGATCAAGCTTTTACCAGATGGCAATTTACAAATATAGTTTGTTAATTTTGAGGGGAGTTTGAGATGAATTGTTCTCTTGCAATGAAATGTGCAAGTGGAGAAGGACTGGGAGGCATCTCAGCAATTGCACCATGGCTGTCAAGAGCAGTTGTGTAGGTTGCTGCATAATGATTTATTGAAGCTTATACAGAACAATCTGGTCAATTAATCGCCAGCACTAAATTAGTGCTAGATAAGGGTCAATGGAATTTGGGGGGGAGGAGCTATTTTGGGGTTTCTTGTGGTAATGCAAGCATTCTAAACTGATGACAGGTTTTAGTCCACCCTCAGTTCTGCCTGCTTTTCTCCTACAGCGGCTTCCTAAATGAGAAGTAGCACACTCCAGAAATCCAAAATAAGAGACTGCACAGTTATGAACTGTATGGAGGAAGGAATAAAAGATTTAGAGTAAGCCATATCTATTAGGTTAGAAGATTATAGTTTTAATATGTTAAGATTTTTGTCTATTAGATATATACAAAAAAAGAACAGGGCTCAATTGAATTTCAATGTGTCATCTTTGGGCTTAGGCCTGATATATGTTTCATTTTTATTTTAAACCCTAGATGTGATTATGTTAAACCTGAAAGCCATATGAATCACACTTTACACATACCTGCTACTTACCTGGGCATCGCTGTTCGCTACACCGTCTAACCTCATCTCCATTTCCTTCACACTGTTGCCCAGTAGTAGCTGCACCTTGGCATATCCTTATTCTCTTCTCCCAACCACCATCACAAGACTTGGAACACCCACTCCAGTGGCCCCAGTGATTCCACTGACCATTAGCTGAAGAGGAAAAAAATGTAATAGTTAGATAAAACAACAGTAATTATTACAAACAGACTAACAGAAATGAGTAAAACAGCCATTTAAAAAGGACAGAACAAAGTTAGTTGAGAAAATACCCAGAATGGGCAGAAGCTAGCCAAAATTAAGCATATATTTCAGTTTAGTGGGAGAGAACAAAAGCAATTTGCTTAAATCTAACTTAAACACAATATAGTGTTGTCCAGATTGTAAGAGCAAAGAGAGGTAGCTATAGCTGAAAAAAATGCAGTAATTGGGAACAAATCCCACTGAATTCAGTAGAAGTTGAATAGGTTCATTGGATTGCACTGCAAACATATATTGATGGCACCCTCATTTTCACAGCATGATTGTAACATATAAATATGTAATATTTTAAATAATTACCAGTTTTCATTTACACAGCTGTTCTAATGTTGCAGCATAGTACAAACAATTTATTTTTATATATTCATCAATATTTCTTGTGTTCATCTATTGTAAATTTCTTACTATATTTTTTGTTAATGCTACCAAATTAAATAAATAAATAAAAAAGACCAGGAAAGAATCTTTAGACTGTAATGATAGAAAAAAGGATTCTCATTTGCCACTTTGGCTTCAGCTTACAGAACAATTCTCGTCAACTTAATCTTTCAAATATCACTCAAGGAATTCTTCCATTAAAAAAAGCTTCATTAAGTTTCTAATCCTTGGAAGAGTTATGACTTTGCACTAAAAAGCTATCTTTGAAATGTGTCACATGGTGGATTTCTTTTTCAATATCTCAGTAGGAGGCAGTTTTCATAAGATTTTTGTCCTTTCCTTCAGTTTAGAATAGCAACTGCCCTTTATTGATAAATTGTGAAATAATAAATAAAATAAATTGTTAGCAAATCAGTAGCACATTAAACTCACCTAAAAGCAAATGAAAGCAACACTAAAAGTACTACTTGAATGGGGGCCAGTTAAGATGATGTTGTGCTGCCCTCTACCTGTCATTGCTAGCTGGAAAAGCAGTTTTTTATATGGGGAAGGGGAGGTGGTGCTGCTGCTGCAGTGATTGCCACCATGACACCTAGACGTTTCATCAGTTTTTGCCAAGATGTCTTGTCGCTGAACAATGGGAAAACCTTTTTTTTAAAGAAATGCCTGCTGCAGGCACGTCAGTCAGTTAGTCTCCCTTTCATCCACTGCTAGCATTATAACAAATGGAGCTGCCAATTGAAGTTTTCAGTCAGTGGAAGGTATCCCCATCCAACTGAAGGTATCCCCAGGACTGAGGAGGATGAGCTATTTTTCCAATCTCACACAGGATTTCGTTCTGGTGCAGTGTTATACTATTTACCTTAAAGCCACTGTTTTCGCATAAATGTCTGCCTAACAGCAGCTGATACAAAGGTGGCCCACCTTATACCTATAAGATAATGAACCTGACAGAAAGCAAGACTGAAAGCAGGGGATGTTTTCTTTTGTGTGTCAAGGATGCTGCACACTACTATAGTTCCCCATTACCTCAGGAGATCATTAAGCATTGAAAGCAGAGGGCCAAATTCTTTGCAGGCCCTTATAAATAAATTGAAAATATCCCCATCGATAAGAGTATTTTTTTCAATTCACTCCACCTCTTTTTGCTGTTTGAGGACATTTTTCTTTTCAAATCACTCTCTGCTTTCAAATAAACCAACACCCACCCAAAGATCCCTTTTCACGTTGCTTATGTCAACATATATTATTCAGAGCAGCACATAAACAAGGCTGTGAGTACTGACACTAGAGAATTTTGTTCTGCTTGCATTTTTAAGCAAAGTGACATGATCTCGGATTAATGTTTTCCCTTTGGATTAAGCATCTTTGTTATGTACTACAGCTCTTGCTCTGAATGTTTCAAACCTGGATATTTGGGGAGGAAATATAGATTAAAAATAGACATTATTGGATAGAGTACTTTAAAAAATACATTTAGAATAACAATCATTATAAAACCATTGTTTGAATAGAAATTGTTCCGTCCGGAAAAACGCGAGGTAGACCGGGTTCCAACAACAAAGTATTTATTTGTTAACACAGTCAGAAACAGAACATTGGCTCAAGCC
>BHFT01029930.1:0-21341 GCA_004320025.1 Laticauda laticaudata | reverse complement strand
GCATACGGGAATCCGTTCTACTCCGTCGTCATCTCGTTATCACATCCGCTACATCCGCTAGCATGCGCTGCACATCCGCGCAACTCAATCCGCTCCAGCGGAAAGCGACACAGGGAGGAAGACGAAACGGATGCGAATTGGACGTGCAGGTTAGCAGCACGGATGGAGAACAGGATGAAAGCAGATGCAGATCGCAAAAAAGATTTACACGGAAAAACGTCGCCAGAGGGACCTATCTCGGATATAAGGATGTCTAGAGATGCTAGAGGATCGCAAAAGAACGTAGGGGAAACCTAATTATTGCCTATAAAAAGAGGGAGGCATCTCACCTGGATCTCAATTTCAGAACCAGCTCAGTCTGCTGTGCAGACCTCTGAGCGCTTCATCTGGCTCTTGCTCTTCCACAGCATCCAGTCATGTCCACATGGATCGTAACACACTCCTTTTGGTAGCCACCATTCGTTTGAAACAGTAAAAGGCCTCTACAGCTCTTTTCACTGTTCTTACGGGAAGAAAGGAGGTGGCCAAGAAGCGTCTGGCGAAGATGGATCGGGAGATAGAGCAAGTACGGACGTGTACAGACAAGCTGATTGGTGGACTTGAGGAACGAAGACCTTGTGCTCAGAACTTATGAGGATGCCTCCAGCCATGTTTGACGAAGTTGTGAGCGGCTGAGACCTAGTTGACCAAGCGAGAGCACCAAACTTCGCGGCCCAGCCTGGACCTGGCTCAAGGGTGGCGACTGACTCTGCGCCACCTGGCCTCAGGGACATGTAAGGAGCTGCAGTACCGGCTGGAGGGTGCCAGTCCAACACCATCAGATTGTGGTCAAGAAGTCGGTGTAGGCCATCATCGACAGAATACAAGGAGAGGTCTCAGTGCCCTTCCACTGAATGATAGGCTGGAAGAAAGTCTGCAGAGCAGTGGCTATCAGAGTGGAACTTCCACACACCATTGGAAGGCTCATATGATGGCAAGATGTGGCCTGCAAAGCTCAGCCAACGGTGGGGTCCACTTATTTCAACTACAAGGTCTTCAGCATCATCCTCTTTGCCATGGTCGATGCTGACTAAAGTTCCATGTACATCGATGCTTCAGGCAATGGGTCAGCTTCACGGATGCCCAGATAATACAACGCGCAGGCATCATAGGAGGGCGTGGAACCAACCTCATCATGGGCTTCCAGATCAAGACCCCTGCCAACGACACCGCAAGATGTGCCTATTTTCAATCATTTAGTGATGACGCTTCTTCCGCTAGAACCTACCATGAGCCCTAACACTTCCAGACTCCTCACCCGTGAAGAGAGGATCTCAACTACAGGCGTCAGAGCAAGCGGTGTGGTGGCAGAAACGCCTTTGGCATCCTGGCAACAGGTTCACAAGTACTTCTCACCACCATGCAGCATGCCAGAGACCTGAGGACATCCGTGGAGCTTGCTGGCATCCTGCATAATCTCATGCGCAACCCGCTACCGCAGTTGTTGCAGAACTTGTGTCGTGGGACTCCAACAAGGCAATTGGGGACATGGAGCCTGGGATGGAGGCAAGGGCAAACCTGTAGCACTGAGGAATGAGTGAAGGGAAAAGCAGCGCACCTCCTGAACACTGGTGCACTCCAGCTGGAGCAGTGAGTGCAAGACAAGGATGATAGATGTGATTAATGGATCTTCTCTTCAGCCTGTCTATCACACGATGAGATTGGGCATGTATGTTGGGTGGCCTACAATGATACAGGGCATTTAATAAAGAGTTCTGTCTTATGTTGACATGTGTGGGGTGAAAGATTAAATTGTTATTGATATAAAGGGCCAAAGTGTGGCACTCTGGGATGGTGGACATACAGTCCCACTACTGCTTGCACCTGGAGGTTTATAATTCCAAAGCTATTACCGCATCCAAGTATCCCTGCCCATCCACAGGTAATCCCTGCCATCCACAGCTATTATCTCATTTCCACAGCTATTACCCATCCCACAGGTATCTCTGCATTTCACTTGCTTATCCCTTACCCATCCCACAAGCATGAAAGTGCTTAAAGCCATTGTTCTAAAAGTTTCACAAGATTGTTTACAAAAATAAATGAGCAGTGTATGAAGCGAAAGATAATCTTTTATTTATTAAAAGCCCCTTGTAGAAAAAAAAAAGACCCCAAGCAGTGTCCAAGACTAAAAGTCTACAGGAAGCCACCCAGTCTCGGCACTCTTCTTGTCACCAGAGGTGTGCCATTCTCAGGGGTGAAGGTCCAGGTGCTGTGGAGGTGGTGCTGGCTGGAATTGCTGTCTGAGGCATCATTGGGTACCTGCCCGAGAGGACAACAGCTGCTCAGTCCCGTGCTGTTTTGCGAGCTCCTTCCTCCATGCATGGGGTGCCAGCCCCAGTACGCGATGACAGATGTAGTGAGCGCCGGGCTTGGCTGTGGGGTGGATGACGGGAGCAAGTGTAGTGGGGTGTCTGGGTCTGCAGCTGGTGAGGACTGGTGTGCGGTGGCATCGGTGGCGTGGTTCGGCATGCATGGCAATTCGGTGGCATCGTGGATCATGGTAATGGTGGCAACGTGTGTCCGATGAATCTGTGCTGGACTGGGAGGGCTACTGCGTCTGTCTGCTGGACCCTCCTGGCTTACTGTAGCTGGTAGGTGATGCTGTGAAAGCCTTTGAATGGAGGGACATCACTGGGGTGGAGGAGCAGACCTGGACTGGTGGGAGCAGGATCATTTGATTCTGGAGTGTGTGAAGCAATGGTGATCCTTGTCCTGCACCACTGGTATTGGGGTTCTGCATGTCCATGGGGTCCTGGTTGACATAGGTGAAGGAGGGCTTTTGTTTGAAGGATGAAAGAGTCGGTGTGTACAGCTGAAGAGGAGACTACGCTGCTCTGATGGTGTCTTTATCTCCAGCAGGGACTAGTATGGTCTGTCCCTCTGTCTGGCTCTCTACCTTTCTGTGAGGTGGATGCTGGGGTGGATGCGGGTTGGACTGTGGTGGACAGTGCCGTCTCCTTTCTCCAACTGTGTCAGGGGGTCTCCACGCTGCTCCGCCACGGTTAGAAAGCGTCGGGGGGTTCTGGCGTCATGGCACGCTTTCACATATACGCTGCTGGAGACAGACTGACGTCGCTGCGAAGAGGACTGGCTTCTCAGCAGGCTGCCTGAGAGAGAGGGTTGGTGAGAGGGGCTGCTCCTCGGTGGTGGAATCTCACCTCAAGGAAGCTGCACTTGCCATTCATGTAGGTCTCTCTGTCCGTCAGCTTGCCCGCTGGCCTGGCAGATTTCTGAGGTGCATGCTTCCATACAGGCTGTGCATGTGCTTCCACCAGCGAGGAGCACCTCTGAAGTTGTAGCCCAGGATCTCGCCTTCTCTCTCCTAGCAGCCTGTTCCTTTGGTGTCCGTATAGAGCTGTTCCCTTCCGCCATAGATATGCATCGTCCTCTCGCCACTCCAAGCACTCATCCTCAATGTTCTCCTCGATGGAGTGATTGCCTCCTCCTCTCTGTTTCTCACATATGCCTCTTCTCCCTTTGTAGGAACCACATGGCCGTCACAGAGGGGCTTCCAGGTGTAGGAGCTGCGTCCCACCACGCAGCCAGCAGCACCAGCAGGATCACAGCACCAGCATGCACCGAGCAGACTCAGGATCTAGCAGCAGCAGAGTAAGCACCAGCAGCACCCAGCTGCGCCAGCAGGACCAGAGCACGATACAGGACCATGAGCACAGCAGGACTCAGGAGCAGCCAAGCAGGACCAGGCAGGATGAGGAGGCAGCTTCACGCAGAAGTAAGCACCAGCAGAAGCACCACCGCCAGAGAGCAGCATAGCAGAGTAATGCAACCAAGCAGAAGCCACCACACAGAAGCACGCATCAGCAGAGTGAGAAACCTAGCAGAAGCACACCACTCATGATCAGTCACGCATATCAAGCTCTCCAGATGCAGAATGCAGCAGAAGCCCCAGCCCAGAAGAGCAAGCCGTGCTGCAGAAGGCCCTAGCAGAACAGAGTGATGGCCAGGGGTGGAGGGTGGCGCCGTCCCTCTTGCCAGGGCTGGCAGCAGATGGCTGAGGCTTTTTTCTTCTTCCCATGGTTGTGGGGTTGCTGGCTGCGCAGGCAGGCTGGCAGGCAGGCAAGCGGCAGGCAGGCAGGCAAGTGGCAGGCAGGCTGGCAGGAGGCAGGCTAGGCAGCAAGGCTGGCAGCAAGGCTCGGCAAGGTTAGGCAGGCAAGCAGGCAGGCTGGCAGGCATGGCTGGCAGGCATGGCAGGCTGGCACAGTGCTGGCAGTCGATATGTCTGGAGCAGTCTTTCTCTGAATGGTGAGCTGCTGTGGAGCTGATTGCCCTTTTATCGTGGGGGCTGACGCATGCATCTCCCACATGCGCTTGAAGCCTAGGCATCCAATGTTCATTCACCCTAGGCTTCACGCTGTGCATCGCTAGGCTTCGCTCGCATCCGTTCATCACTCGGCTTTCACTGTGCAATTGCCGCTTCATCCGCCTCGTGTCCGCTCTGGCATCCGCTGTGATCAGTTCGCTTCCGCTTTGCTGGCTCCCGGAAGCCTTGGGATGTGCCATCCGCTTCCATTCGCTCATCCGCTTCCATCCGCTAGGCTTCCGTTGGAGCATCCGCCATATCGTCCTCCCCCCGTATTCTTTCCATGTTTCTGCTCTGGTTATGCCGCCTTTTGAGACGGATACAACAGAATGGAACATTTCTCATCCTCTGTTGCCTTTTTAAAATGTTTTGCATCCGTCGCTCAGGTGTGACAGGGCCTTAAAGGCAACAGAGAGAAGCAGAACTACTTTATCTCATTCTTTGCATTCTATTTCAGCACATAAAGAAACTATACTGGCTTCAAGCCACCAAGAAATCACTATAAAGACAGAACCAGAACATAAAAGTTAAAAATATCAAAAGAAATAGTAAGATGAACTACCTGTCTGATTTGATGAAAAATAAATACCGGAGCTGATGGAATTATGGTTCTGTAATCAAATAACTGGCTTCAAATAATGACATTCTGATTGGGTACTTAGAACGAAAAGGATTGGTTCAAAAAGGAACCTAATCACCGTGAAGCCGCGGAAGGCGAATATCAAACATTGGTCATGGCTACAAGCTGGCCGGGATAAATGTATATAAAGCACGCGGCGGCGGCTTGAGCCAATGTTCTTTTCGTTCAACTCTGCTAAGAAATAATAGACTTTGCTGTTGGAACCGGTCTCATCCGTGTTTTCCGGACATAAACACTGGCGTACGAGGATGTGGATCGTCCTGAACGCGAGACCCGAGCACGCGGTGAGAGAAAATTTCCAGACGAACACACAGAAGGCTGGGACTAACGCACCGCCGCACCTTTTAATCCAACGAGAAGATGGGCACTTCGCTATGCAGACCATTTCCAGATGTACCTGGAGAGCAAGTGAGATGGAGGAATCTCAGAAAACGGCAAGAGAGCCGTTTTTCTATCGCACTGGCCGGACGCGCCCATTTTCAAATGCAAAAGCCCTGGCGAAGCCCCTAAAACGTAAACAGTTAACATGGTCTCGAACTCCAGAACTATGAAAACTCATACGCACGCACGGTGTCCAACCTCATAAGACGGCCTGAATTCTACATGGAGAGACCAGAGAGAAGGTGAGAACGGTAGCTGATTTTCGTAGCGCTCTCCGACAGATAGGGGTGAGTAGTGCGAATTCTTAAACCTCGACTGAACGGATGATAGAGACTCGAGTGATATTGGGTACTAAGTGACTCGAACAGGCGCAAAGCAAGCTACTGAAAAGCTAAAACTAGCCTTAGTTGAGGCCATCGCGGAAGCCACAGCCGCTGAAGCCGCGAAAAAATGCGGCTGTTACCAATGAAGACAGATGAAACCACATGCAGGGATTAACCTAAACCTGGCACAGAAGAAAACAATCCCCGTTACACATCCACGAAGACTATGGCGATAACGTCCAGTCAGCGAAAAGATGAGCGAGGTCACTCATGTATGGTGCGGCAAGTAATATGAGCGCGGTAACAGAAATTTTTGGCGGAATTGCGCTGGCTGCGGAGGAAGTCATACCAAGCGCGGACCATGCAGGTTTCTCGATGCCATTCTGCAGAATGTTGCAAGAAACTGAGGGGCATATCGAGGAAATCTGCAGGAAAAAAAGACTACAGCCCACGCGACGCAACAATTCCCACAGAGCGAGCCAGGCAAATGCGGAGAGTAAAGTGCGCGCCGGAACAATCAAACCGCAAAACAAAGAGAAACACATAAACTGTTACAAATGGGTAGCGCTAAGAAGGACAGCGGAAAGTGAAAGTTACAACCATAACATAAGAACTTGAAGGAAAAGCCCTGCGAAATGGAAGTGGACTCGGGATCTTTCCTGTTCTCATGGTCCCGCTGGAACACAATAAAAACTAGTCCCTGACATTCGACCAACAGAACTTAAACAAGCAGCGGCTAACACTCAAGACTACCAGGGAAAGCCGATCCGGTAGTTGCATGGGCCAATTCAAAGTCTCGGTACAAAACAGCATGTCGAGGTAACTTCGTTGACCATAGTCGATCAAGATTAGACCTGACGCTTGGGATCGCAATGGTTTGCGTCCTTTGGCATCAGGGATACCGGGATGACAGGGGGGGGGGGGGGGGGGGGGGGGGGGGTGAAGTGAGCACAAACCGATGGGAAGCAGACCTAATCGGGAATGTATAGGACGTGTTCGATCGGCTACTTGGCAAGTACCCGGGGAACCCTATGTTTCTTTCAGTCTAGACCACAAGGTGCCCCTATAAAGGACTAAAAGTCGGCGAGTTCCATTTGCTTAAAAGCAAAGATTGAGGAATCGCGAAATAAACTAGTAGCTCAGGGGTGCTAGAGCTTGTGGACAAGGCCAAATGGAACACCTCGATAGTCACACCTATTAAACCGGTATGGGTCAATTCCGAATCTGTGGTGGACTACAAGGCGACCGCTGGACAGCACTGAACAACCGAGTAGGCATTACCCGGTATGCCAGTTAGTGCAGCATTTGCTACATCCTGGGGGAGGAAAATCTTTTGCCAAACCTCGACTGGCACAAGCATTACCAACAAGTCCAGTAGACCCCGAAACAGGAGGCAGCAGACTATAGTTACACACAAAGGGGTCATTCAGATGTAAGAGACTCCAATTTGGATCAGTGTGGCACAGGCGTTTTTCAAAGCCAAATGGACACGCTCCTCCTACAACGCCATACAGGGAGTCTACCGTACTCTGACGACTGTCCTAATCTCAGCAAAAAACGAAAACCACTAAAAGACACTTAAGAAATGTACTAATAATATTCAAGGGAAGCTGGACTAAAAGTAAAAAAAGAAAGTGCTGCCTGCTTAAAAGGAGCGTCAATTTCTGGGCTTATTTAATAGACGGAGATGGGTATACACCCCGACCTGAAAGAAAACTAAAGTCCATAAATGACGCATAGAAAAAGAAAAAAGCTGAGTTGCTTACAAGCATCTGGGTCTAAAAAAAAACACCAATAAATTTTTATAAAGTGTTTTTCCTACCAATAACGGCTACAATAGCAGAAGCACTGACACCGGTTACTCTGGACAAAAAAGCAATTTGGACCTTGGGGCACAAAGGAAAAAAAATTTCAACATATAAAAGATTGCTAACTTCAAACACCTGTGTTCTCATCCAATTAGCGACACGCTACATTGAGAGTGACCTGTGACGCTTCATCGTTTTGAAGTTCGGAGATCCTGAAGCCACCAAGCTTGCGACAGAAGAGAGGCCATCGTGTACTACTTCAAAATCTGTCAAAAGCCGAGCGGTAATACAGCCAACTGGACAGAGAGGCTTAGCAATTTTGTCGCGGGGTAAGCGTTTTCATGAATACCTGTATCGGGCGGGTTGTTCAAAATGTCACATGACGACAAACCGCTACTTGGAGATTTTGGCGGCGAAACAGCCCACCAAACATCCTGTCCCAGATGATAGGTTGGTCGGAGTGTCTAGCAGCCTACTCATACACCTAATACATCGCCGGGAAACAATATTTCCCCTGCGTACGTTGTGAAGCAGAGCACCATTGCCAGCAACGGAAAAAAGACGCCGCACCAAATGATGACTGCCATCAGAGTGAGACCTGCCCCGATCTATCCCATCTCCGTGAAATGTATGTGCCAGAGCATCGCAAAAGACCCACTGACTGCCGCCGCATATTATACTGGGTAGGTAGAGGCTGCGGAAAATCGAAAAATAACCGAGATTTTAACCTTTCCGGACAGAAAACCGAAAGCTCTCTATAGAAAAGGGATGTCTATCTGTGGGGTGGAAGCGGGGTAGTCCATTCCAAACAAATTGGCAAAACAGGGTAAGTGGGGCATGTCTGCAGTAGGGACACCCGTGAATTGTTATAATGAAAGCTTGTGAGGAAAGCTATGTGCTGGTGGCGGCATTGATAAGGACATTGAATATTGGTCAAACTCGTGCAACAAATGCCAGAAGCCAGACATCTCCTCAAACGCAGCTATAGGGACTGGGAAGTTCCAAGGGCCCTGGTGCCGGATCCATATGATTCGCGGCCCTATCCAAGGGAACACGTTTCTGATTGTCCGTGGACGCATACTCGAATTGCTAGAGGTAAACATTATGCCATCAACGCAAAGAAAGTGGTAATAAGGAACTAGACAAACTTTTTGCAACCCCAGCCTGCGGACGACTAGTGTCCGATATGGACTCAACTTACCAGCCTGTATTCGAACAATGACCTAGGCCTCCTGGGTATAAGACATGCCTGCACAGCGCCGCTCCGCAGCAAAAGGCGTGTAGGGCTGAAGAATGGTAGGTGTTACCCAAGGAGGGTTTGGAAAAGGATGGACATCTGGGGATGTCCATAGCAAATAAACAGGCCTCTCAGCCGCCAATCATTATAACTAAAGTACTAATACCAAAAAACACATTGATATACTGATGGGGAGAAAACTCAGATCGCAGCTAGATCGGTTACATCCAATTCCACAGAACCCCCTGACTCCTCTACATCTAATTCAGGAGTTTCAAAATCTGGCTGATTTGGTGTATTGCAAAAAATTTTACGGGATGACCATTATGTGGTAATCGGGACAAGTCACAGATTTAACAGCCCAAGTCTATACCGATTAACGTAGACGATGGCAGAGGGATGGAGCGGCACCTTGACCAGCTCCAAGGTCCGAAATTTAGAAGAAATCGATAAAACACAACCAAACAAGTACAAAAAGACAAATTCAAACCAAAGGGGGGGGGAACACGATAAAATAAATAAAGAAACCGTTTAAACCAATGCGAAAACAAACTAACCAAAAAGAGGCCAAATGGAGACTCACTGTTTTGGTAGAAAGTGCGAGAAGAATCACGAAGGAGGCAGCCAAGGCCAGCTCAACCCGCCGGATGAACGGAGGGAGTGGCGAAGCCACGGCCCAAGCAACTCAGGCGGCGGCATGATGGAGCCATCACCCGTCCAACGGATTCCAGAAGAGTACAGTAGGTACGCTGCAGCAGCCATCCGACAGTCTGAGACACGCTACACAAATGAAGCCAGCAGGTCCCAGTCGAGTCAAAAAGAAGCCCCTGCTACTTACGAGACTACGTCAGACGTAGGACCGAACTAGAGGGGAGGGTGTTGTGGTACTGCAAAATACTGGCTTCAAATATATACATTTTTCTGATGGTACTTAGAAGAAAGCCGCGAAGGAGCTGAGCCGGGACTGGCGGCAAAATCAACCAAGTTGTCATTGCTATATAGCCGGCCAGAAAAATGTATAAAAGACGCGCGGCTTGAAGCCAATGTTCCTTTTCTAACTCTTGCTAAGAATAAAGATTCTTGCTGTTGGCACGCGGTCTAGCTCGTGTTTTTCCGGACAAAACAGATGACATCCCAGAGGTTTTAAAGGAGCTGGCAAGGGTGCATCTCAGAGCACTGCACCATATTTTCAAAAACCTGGAGCACTGGGGAATACCAGAGGACTAGAAAAGAGCTGATGTGGTTCCCTCTTCAATAAAAGGAAAAAAATAAACAGACCAGGAAACTACTGGACCAATCAGCCTAACATCAAAATACCCGGGGATAGCTGGAAAGATAATAAAGATAAACAGATCTCCAACATCTAGAAACAAGTAATAGTAATAACGAGCAGCACGGGTTTGTTAAGCAAAGATCAATGCAAATCCAATCTTATTTCATTCTTCACACGTGACTAAATTTAAAGTAAGCCAACAGAATACTGTGGAATAATATTATTTAGATTTCAGCAAGCATTCGACAAAGTAGACTATCAAACCACTTCTTAGTAAGCTAGAAATAAGTGTGATATAGTAGCACCACCACTAGATGGATTCGCAATTGGCTGGCAAACCATAATCAACGATACTCCTAATGGGTCGAACAGTCTATCATGGAGGGAAGTATGCGTGGGGTGCCACAAGGTTCCGTCTTTGTCCCAGACTCTTCTAATTATCTTCATGTAGGACTTGAGATGAGGGAATAGAAGGGGAACTTACCAAATTTTCAGATCATACTCAGATGGCAGGAATAGCTAACACCCAAGATAGATAGGCTCAGATCCAGATGGTATTGCAGACTAGAAACACTGGCATACTATATTAAAATGAAATTCAATATAGAGAAAGTAAAGTCCTACACTTAGCAGGAAAAACCAAAAGGTAAACGTATAGACTGGGTGAAACAGGCTCAAAAGCAATAAGTGTGAGAGAGATCTAGAGTCTTAGTGGATCAACCAGCTAAATTAGAACAGCAGTGTGCACACAGCACCAAAATAAGCTAGATGCAATCTAAAATTGTTATAACAAGAGGAATACAGTCAAAGATGAAGGAGGTACTAATACCACTCTATAAAGCTTAGTAAGACCACACCTAGAGTACTTGCATCAGTTTTGGTCACACATTATAAAAAGATGTTAGACTCTAGAAAAGTAAGAACAGAGGACCTGCCAGCGAAATTAGGAACATACAACAAACAGTTTGCTAGGAACTGGCTGCTAGTGTCTAGTAACAGAGAAGGGACCAGGGGAAACATGATAGTGGTCTTCCAGTATTTGAGGGCTGCACAGGGAGGAACGTCAAGCTATTTTCTAAAGCACTGTAGGCAGAAAGGAATTATGAATGGAAAACTGAACAAGGATATATTTAACCTGGAAATAATGGGAGAAACTTTCTGATAGTGAGTAACAATTAACCATGCAACGGCTTGCCCGGAAGTTTGTTGGGAGCACCTATCAGTTTAGAAACTTTTCGAGTAAGAGATTGGACTGCCATTTGTCAGAAATGGATAGGGTCTCCCACTTGGGCAGGGCGATGACTAATGACCTAAAAGGTCCTTCCAACTTGATGTATCTTTAACCATAAGGAGAGAGAGAGTGGGGGAGGGAGGGAGGGAGGGAGGGAGGGAGAGGGAAGACATATATTTAAGGCATCTTGGCGATATCTCCTTGAATGATAAACTCTGTCAGTTCTTTCAGCAGAATTAATTAATTCTAAAGGTATCTTGCTTTATATTGCCCCAAGGCTAAAGTCCATATTAGTTCCAATATTAATCAGTCCATTTTTTACACTCTGGTCTTGATCCAAATTAAAACAGTTACCGATTGTCTCTTTCTCCTAATTCTAATGGTTTTACAATAAGAATTCTGGATAAAAATGTAAATATATGAAAGTTCATTAAAAGGTTATTTTGTTTATGGAAGCATAAACAAGACTGCAAATCTAGTTTATTAGACAAATGCCACCTAGATTTTACAACCATGCCCTAATTCTGTTCTCTGAGTTATGGACTAGTATAAACCAAGACCATTTCCATGACTCATTCTTTTTTGTACTCCTTAAAGAAACACCCAATATTTCTTTTATTGTTGTTGATGATTGATTAGTAAAAATGAAATAGTTTAGTTGTTCCAAAATAGGCTGGCCCTTCCTCTCAGATTCACCTTAATAAATGCAAACGTGCAGTACACAGTACATGGCAAGCAAGGATGTTTATAATATAGAGGTCAAAGAATAAGCTGCCATTGTTTATTCAATGTAAAAGAGAACAAGGACAAACTGTGAAAAACATCTGGCTTCAAGACATCTCCTCAGCTTAAACAGTGCCTGTCACTCTTTAAAAAAAAGAAAGAAATTCTGTATATGTGAATGGGTGTGTGTATATAACACACACACATATATGCATGTATGTGTGTACACACAAACACACACCATATTCATTACAAGTGAGGGGTAGATAGTTATTAGAAAATAAATTATTTTATTGCAATTTATAACCTAGAATTAAAACCTAATGATGTCAACATGCTAGATCCACCCAAAGATTTATTCTATAAATTCTCTATTATGATGGCAAATAGGCAGTACTACCACCGATTTAAACCAAAACTTCTGTCTGTGGAGGGTGAGGATAATGAAGATGAAATCAGTTATTGAAGTTTATTTTCTTTTTGAAAAAAGTCATTTGCAGAATTTTAGAAAGTTTGTGCTGGGATTTATTTAAAGAAATGCTAATTCTGTTAGTTTAAGATATTGGCCATTAGAGTTCAAATTCAAGTAAAATAGCTATTGATACTTTAGAATCCTGGAAACATGTAAAAAAACGGTTGCTGGAATTGGGTTTGTCTAGTTTAAATAAAAGAAGGACTAGGAATGACATGAGAGCAGTGTTGCAATATCAGAGGTGGTACTCAGCAGGTTCTGACCAGTTCTGGAGGACCGGTAGCAGAAATTTTGAGTAGTTCAGAGAACCGGCAAATACAACCTCTGACTGGAGATTTTACAGTATCTTTCCCCTGCCACGCCCACCAAGCCACACCCACAGAACCAGTAGTAAAAAAATTTGAATCCCACCACCGACCTGAAGGCAGGACCGAAGCAATCGATGGAAAGTAATCAAGGAGAGAAGCTACCTAGAACTAAGGAGACAGAACAATTGATCAGTGGAACAACGTGCCTCCAGAAGTTGTGAATTCTTCAACACTGGAAGTTTTTAAGAAGAGATTGGACAACCATTTGTCTTAAATAGTATAGGGTTTCCTGCCTGAGTAGGGGGTTGTACGAGAAGACCTCCAAGGTCCCTTCCAACTCTGTTATTCTATTCTATTCTTGATAATCTGAACTACAGCAAAGAAAAATGTACTATCACTCCCCTTTGACAGAGACTGTCAAATATCTAATATGGACACTGCATCCTATATACAATAAAGAAGTATGATAATTCCTGACTAATTAGATCTTCCTTCTAGATGGGAGTGCATAGAGCAACTTACTAAGGAGGTAACTTTTCTTGTGCAACGAAATACCAGCATCATGGAACTAATTATATAATGAGCTCACACCACAGAGCTCCTAAAAGAATTTACTTCCGAAACTATTTGCTTCTATACTGTTTTTGCACATTCTCAAAAAAACAATCCTTTCTAATTGGGATGCCAATTCTGTCACTTAAATTGGACTACTCAAACTAGGTCTCCAAACTATACTGGATGACAACTCCCATCATCTCATTCATCATGGTACAAGAAAATTCAACACCTCTAGAGGACAGTGGATTATGAAAGTTTTCACATCTTTGTTCTAAAGAATGTGCAGGATGATTAATAGCAGGTTAAGATTAACCCTTAATCTAATTTAATTTTTATTTCATATTTTGTAAAACTATTGGGATTGTGCTTGTTATGCAATGTTAATGTTTTTAGCATTCTGAATTTAATTTAGCTCTGTCCAAATGTTATCACCACATTTGCTCTCTATTTTTTTGTTATATGAGATAGCTACATTAAATCAGGGGTCGCCAACCTTTTGGACCTCAGGGACCACCAATCTCATACTTTTAAATCCTGAGACCACTAATAAGCTAATATATTTAATATAAAAATATGTTAAATATAAATTTAATATTATATATATACATATATATATATATATATGTGTGTGTGTGTGTGTGTGTGTGTGTGTGTGTGTGTGTATACACACACACAGACATATACATACACATACATACATGTACATACACATACATATATATGTGCAGACAAAGTTGCCACAGCGGTAGCGTTGGAGTTGCCTTAGCATGCTCGGTTAGTTCAGAATTGCCCTACCCAGAGAAGGAGGTACTAGAGAAGGAAGAAGCAGTAGTGGGAAAGTAAGCAAGGGGTGCTTACCACTGTGGTAGCTTTGCCTGCATCTCCAAGGTTTCGATGTTGGGAGAGGCAGCGAGGGCTGGAAAAGTGGAGAGTTGTTCCTTGGCTGCCTATATGTGGATGCAGGGGAGAAGGGGAAGGAAAGATAGAGGCAGGAGTAATTCAAAACTAGAGAATGGGGAGAGCTAACAGTGGGCGCTGGGCGGGAGGGTACTGTTGTTGCCGCCGCCCACCATGTGTGGGAGCTGGTTGGTACATGCATCTCAGGGACCTGACTCCGGGTCCCTCGAAGAGCCAGGAGGCGCTAGAACTGCACAACCCAGATTAATTGCTTTCAGGACCCAGATTAATTGCTTCTGTGCCCACCCAAATTTTTCCATGGCCCACTGTTTAGCGACTGCTGCCTTAATTTATGTAAGTGAATAAGGTTTGAATTTAGCAATGACTACATCATCCCTAATAAAACATATACTCTCCAGTGGTGACTTAATTTTGTGTACTAGCTTTGTTTCTTTTGAATAAGAAAAGGGTGTTTTTTTTAAGTCATGCTTTCATATATAAAAATTTCTTTGAAAACAAATAGATGAACGGCCCCAAAATTTACAATGTTGTGACAAAGCAAAAGCATGATTTTGCTTCGACAACTGCTGGCAAGTACACAAGGTGCACATCAAAATGAAGGTTTACTATGAGATAAATTGAGGTAAATAACAGAGGGTGTAACCCGTACAGGTGCATCATAATGAAGAAAATCTGTGTATTTATATCCATTATTATCTACTATTACCTACTTTCAAAAGTATCTACTATTACCTACTTTCAAAAGCTTCTGTATGGTGAATTGGGTGAGGAAGAGTCATACCATGTTTGTCTATATTGATCCTTTTGCAACTGGAACAACTCAGTCCATTAACAACATGGATGTCCCCTAATACACAACATTGGTTCAATGCCTATTGTAGGGTACATTCTGGATGAACTTTTCCTGAGTGGGAAAAAAAATGTAAGAATCTGAAATGTTCCCTTGTAACAGATAACGTAATGTAACCAGATAATGTTCCGCTGAATGGTGCTGACTTTCAGTCACGTATTCTGTTGCAAACTTGGAAGACTTTCTGAAAGCTCCATCCCTGAGGCCAATGGACCCTGAAGAATTTTTGAGGGCTTGGGAGATTTTCCATCTGGTATGGCTAGCATTTCCAGGATGTCAGATTTGTCCTAAAGCAGCTTTACCCCTTATTTGGATAGAGTCACTGGGCAACTTTTGTAGATATATTAGTAACCTCTCCATTACTACAGCGTAAAAATAGCTTAGAAACTTCATTTGGTTCAAAATAGAGTGATCTTACTGCCACCCAGAGTTCTACTGGATAGATGGGAAGCCATATAAATTAAAAAAATAAAAAGATGGGAGACAATGGCTTGCTCATATGATTATGAAAAAATAAAAAGTTGTGATTTGATAATAATGCTTATCATCAACAGAGAGAGTCCGAAGTCAATGTTTCTTTTTCTTTTCTTTTTTTTCTTATCTTTCCTCACTTCTCCTCCCCCTTTTCCTACCCACCATTTTCCTATTTACTTTTGCATTTTGTAACTTTTTTTTTTTTATAACTCAATAAAAATGTTAAACCATAAAAAAAGAAAGATGGGAGACAGACAGACAGACAGATCTGATCAATGTGATTCTATTACACCAGAGTTTTCTCATCTCCGTTGACTTTCTGTATGTTTCAGAGTCAGACCCAATTCTGGTATTCATATGTAAAGCCTTAAATGGCTTGGGGCAAGTTGCACACTGAAAACTTCATCTGAGGTTCTCCTCCAGATTCTCCTGTACAATTAATTAGGGTTGATGCAGCAGTGGGATCCTACCTGTTCCACTACTGATTCAGTGATCGCGCGTACCTAATGCACATGCGCAGCTTTCCTCACACCAGCTGAGGCCTGCAGTGCCAATCAGCTGACAGGAGAAAGAAGAGAAAAGCACAGGGGAGAGTAGGAAGGCCAATCTTGTGCCTTTCTCTTCTTTCTCCTCTCAGCTGAGGTCTGAGGCTTTTTTTCCTCCTCTCAGCTGATCATGGGAGGTTTTTTTTTAGCTACCAGTTTGGCGAAACCAATAGGAATTTTTGCTACCAGTTCTGCCAAACCAGACCAAACCAGTAGCATACCACCACTGGGTTGATGTATGAAAAACAAAAGGCAATGTAGGGCAATATTAATATTCCTTTGGTACTGCATATTTCAGTGGGATCCATCAGATCCTTCATGTTGTTATTACAGGTAGTCCTCAATTTACAGCAGTTCATTTAGTGACAACAGCACTGAAAAGAGTGGCTTGTGACCATTTTTCACACTTACAATCATTGCAGCATACCCAAGGTCACATGATTAAAATTCAGTTGCTTGGCAACTGGTTCATATTTAATGAACCAGTTGCAGTGTCCTGAAGACCCATGATCAGTTTTTGCGACCTTCTGATAAGCAAAGTCAATAGGGAAGCCAGATTCACTTAACAACGATGTTATTAACTTGAACAATTGCAGCAATTCACTTAACAAGAAAGAAAGTACAATGGGTCAAAACTCACTTAACAAATGTTTCACTTAGCAACATAAATTTTGACCTCAATTGTGGCCATAACTTGATGACTACCTGTACTGTAATTCTTAACTGTTTTGAGAATTGCTGCTGGGTTGTGGCTTATATTTATTTAATGGATTGTAGTATCGAAGTATTCAACAACTTAACCAGAACTGAAGCATTTTATACAAAAAAAAAGAAAAAGTCCCTTCTTATATTTCTGTTTTCATAACTCCCTTTATGAATGCAGTCTTCAACTGACTCCAGTTTGGAAATGTCCATATTATTTTAGAGAGATATCAAAATAATAGGGAACAAGTGTCCTTAGATATTTATTTATCTATTTATTTATTTAAGGCACAATTTACATCACATTTAGATAAAAATACAAAATAAGAAAAATAAAGCTTAAAATATTATAAACATATGTCTAGAATGTTTATATCTCTATCTCTATCTATCTATCTATCATCTATCTATCTATCTATCTATCTATCTATCTATCTATCTAATCTGNAATGTTTATATCTCTATCTCTATCTATCTATCTATCATCTATCTATCTATCTATCTATCTATCTATCTATCTATCTAATCTGTCTATCTATGAGACTAATGACAAATTTCAATTATTTAAATTCATCCCCGAATTATCACCAAGCAGATGCTTTCATATTAGTTGTGTTAGATTTCATACTTTCTGATAAACTTAACCTTTGCCGTGATAAAATGCTTCTTTATTGCAAATCTTGTTCTTCTGATACTCCTGAATGGAACCACAGGACCAGTGCTTACTAATTAAAAATGAAATAAAGCAACACCATAAAAAGAAATTATATGGCTGCCCCTCTGCAGAACAAGAATAGACAAGGAACAATTTGATCCTTATTCAAGGGATAATTAATAGATACTCATCTGACTGCTCAAGAGCATAAAAAAGAGCAATAAAAAAGGAAAAAGACCACAAAGGAACAGGAAATTAAGACTTATCAACATCACCCAAAAGAGATACGTTTATCCTGGAGAATGTGAAATAAAAGAAAGCATAAGGCAGCCTTCAGATATCTAATAAGTTGCAATGCAGAACAACTGACTGCTTACTTCAGAGGGACACAACAGAGCAAACAGCTATAAAATACAAAAGATTCCTCTTTGTAAAGACTATTACACTCTTTTGCTTAGAAAGACTGTACAAAGAGGATGAACAATCCTCTGTCAGGAACACTGCAGACACATCCTGCACTAAACTATGGCATCTTGCACCAAGCCAGATGTTGGAGCAGACGACCCCCCCCCCCAATCATTGGCTCCATANCCCCCCCCCCCCAATCATTGGCTCCATAAAGCACAATAATAAAAGCATTTGGTGCTGTTTGTGGGACTATATTCTTGACCCATGCCCAACCATTTCCCAGAGTCCACCCTTATATTTAAACTGTTGTCTTTTTCAAGTGTCAGAAATTCTGACTCATCATTCTGAAGACAACTGGGCCAAGCATCCTGCAATGGGGAGTTTTCAATAGGAAAGTGAGAGAACATGTAATTTGAAATTCATTGACCATTCACATGAATTCTGAGGCACTACATGCAATTTAAAAATGATAGTCCCGAATCCTGTATTGTTATTGTCCCTTCTCATCACTTTTGGAATCTGACCTAAAGCAAAAATATATTCTGAAGGAAATCCCAGCACCCTGTCATGCCCCTATCAGAGTCTGAATCCGAGGAGGAAGATGAACAGCTGACAGGGAGTGGGAGTGTGACTCTGTTGGCTGTGGAGGAGGCTGGTGAAAGGCAAAGTCCACCTGGGCAGAGCAGAGCAGGGGAGAGATAGAACAAGAGAGTGGGAGTTCAGAGGAAGACCCAGGACCATCCCCTCTTCATCCTAGGGCATGCAGGGAGGAATGGAGAAGAGAGCAACATGGGTTGCATGCCTTACGGAGGAGGAAAGGAACTCTTATTGATTATCTTACTTTGTTGACTTTGTGCCACGCCCCAAGTCATCATACACCTTGAGATTATACACAACATTTCTATCTCATGAATATCACCTAACAGAGGTATATAAAGTTTTTAAGTCAGGAGTGGTGGGCAGTTATAGGTATCATTTCCCTTTTGTGCTGAGAGCTATAATGAGCATAAAACTGACATCACATAGCATGCAGCAAGAGAGCAGAGATTTCCAGCATTTTTTCTCTGTTTTTTTTTTCCTGGATTAGAACCAGTTTGGTGTAGTGATTAAGGCACCAGGCTAGAAACCAAGAGATTATGAGTTTTATTCCCACTTAATAATTAGGCATGAAATCCATTTAGGCATGAAAGGCACTTTAGGCATAAAACCCATCTTTGGGCCAGTCCATCTTTTTCTCAGCTCAACTCATCTCACTGGGTTTTGTAGAGAAAATAGGAGGAAGAAGGAGCATTAGGTATGTTCATGTCTTGGGTTCTTTGTAAAAATAATGTGGGTGAAGTATAAAATAAATCCAGGGAAGGTTATTGTAGACTTTTAATTTTCTGTACCCATTTGCCATGTTTTTTTTATAATGCAACAATAAATTGTGTCAATTTTTTTCAGTCGTTTGTTACCAACATTTAAAGCCCATGTCACACTGCCCAACGGATGCAAAAAGGACACAGTGGACGAGCAAAATGTTCCATCCGTTGTTATACGCTCTAAAAGGGGCAAAAATATGCATAACCGGACCGATAACACGGATGCGGGAGGACGCACGGCGGATGCAGAGCGAATGCGGAACGGAAGCCCAGCGGATGGAAGCGGAGGGAGTGGATGACGCATCCGCAGGCTTCCGGGGAGCCTCAGCAAAGTGGACACGGAATGGATACAAGCAGATGCAGAGCGATGCACAGCGGATGAAGCGGATGCACAGTGGATGCACAGCGGTATGCACAGCGGATGCACAGCGGAAGCCTAATGGATGCCTGGCATTTAATTGCGCATGCGGGAAGGATGCATTGCGTCAGCCCCGCGGATATAACGGAAGCAGTCAGAAGCAGTCGCCATTCAGAGGAAAGACCTGCTGCGGACAGATGGTCTGCCTTCCTGCCCTGCCGCATGTGCTGCCTGCCTGCCCTGCCTGGCAGCCTTGCTGCCAGCCTTGCTGTCTGTCTTGCCTGCCAGCCTTGCTGCCAGCCTCCCTGCCAGCCTTGCTGCCAGCCTGCCTTGAAGCCTTGCTGCCAAGCCAGTCTGCCTGCCAGCCTTGCTGCCGCCTTCCTGCCAGCCTTGGTTCATGTCTGCCTGCCAGCCTTGTGCCTGTCTGCCTGCAAGCCTTCCTGCCAGCCTTGGTGCCTGTCTCCCTGCCAGCCTTGGTGCCTGCCTTGGTGCCAGCCTTCCTGCCAGCCCTTGCTGTCTGACTGCCAGCTGCTGCCAGCCTCCTGCCAGCCTTGCTGTCTTGACTGACTGCCAACCTTGGTGCCTGCCTGCCTGCCAGCCTTCCTGCCAGCCTTGGTGCCAGCCTCCCTGCCAGCCTTCCTGCCAGCCTTGGTTCCTGCCAGCCTTCCCTGCCAGCCACACCCCACAAACCATGCGGAAGCACAGCAAGCCTCAGCCATCTGCTGCCGGGCCCTGGCTAAGAGGGACAGGGCTACTATCCCGCCCCCTGGCCCTCACTCTGGTTCTCCTGGGGCTTCTGCAGCACGGGCGCTCTTCTGGGGCTGGGGCCTCTGCTGCTTCTGCTTCTGGAGAGCTGATGACAAACACTCCAGCACAGCCACCCCACAGCAACTGCACCCTTTACCCCTAGAACTGAGCGACCAAGAGGAGTGCCAGAGACTCTTTTTTGTTTTATAGCTTCTTGTTAATAAAGTCTATTTATGATTCACACACTTGCTTCATTTCTTTTTTTTAATAAAGTCTTTGGTGGAAACTTTTAGAAATGGTATAAGCCTTTGCATGCTTGTGGATGGGTTAAGATAAGCAATGGGGTGGGCAGGGGATACCTGAGGAATGAGCAGGATACCTTTGGGATGGGTAATAGCTGTGGGATAGATAAACCTCCAGCGCAAGCATAGTGGGACTGTATGGTCCACCTCCCAGGTGCCACACCTATGGCCCTCTATTTTCATAATAATGTAATAATCATCCACAAATGTCAACAGAAACACAACTCTTTATTAAATGCCCTGTTCATTGTAGGCCCACCCAACAATATATGGCACAATCTCATCGTGTGATGAGACAGGCTGAAGGAAGCAATCCATTAAGCATCTATCATCCTGGTCTTGCCACTCCACTGCTCCAGCTGGGAGTTGCACCAGTGTCTCAGGAGGGCGCTGCTTTTTCCCTTCACGTGAGGCTCGTTGGGGCCTTGCACATCCTCAGTGTCGATCAGGTTTCGCCCTTGCCTCCATTTCCCCAGGCTCCATGTCCCCATTGCCTTGCTGACGGTCCACAAGCCTGTCCTGTAACACTGGGTAGCGGGTGCACATGAGATTGTGCAGATGCAGCAAGCTTCCATGATCCTCCTCATGGTCTCTGGGCTATGCTGCATGGGTGGTGAGAAGTACCTGGAACCTGTTGGCCAGGATGCCAAAGGCGTTGTCCACCACCTGCCTTGCCGTGGACAAGCCTGTAGTGAAGATCCTCT
>BHFT01029929.1:0-42707 GCA_004320025.1 Laticauda laticaudata | reverse complement strand
CTGTATGTTATTAGGCGAGAGATGTTCGAGGCAAAGCTCTCTTCCCCCCTCTCCAGAGCAGCCTTGAAGGCGCTAATAGATCTCGGGGAAGCATTCTGTCAATGGTTTTCTTTTAGATAAAATTGAATGGTAAGAATACTCCAATTTCGAGCTGGAGGTAATTAGAAGGAAAGAATTCAAACGGGGACGGTTTTTGAGTCTTTTTTGCGTATTTCTGCCAACTAACGAGAAAAAAAGCTGCTAATCTGAGAAGGCTGAGCAAAAACTGGGGACACTAGGGAGGGAATGTACCATGGAGGAGGAGGAGCATCCTTGAATTAACCCAGCCTATCAAGAAGGAGACTTGAAGCACTCCCACTACTGGATGTCTGAACAGCCTAGGGAGATGGGCATTGGTAGAAGTTACCCTGAACACCCTTTCATATTATGCTGCGAGAGGGCCCCAGGATGCGGTTGAACTCCTTCTCTGACGTCATGGTTAGCTGATCTGTACTAAAGGAATAAATAAACCAGCCCCCAAAGAGACCCAGCTTTTGGCAAGATACTACCAGACTGAAAGGTGTCTCTGAAAGCACAAATGAATACAGGAATATGACTTATCGTCTCCGGACGGGAAGGGGGGGCTGAGGCTCTCTCGCAGCTAGACTAGAAAGGGCATTTCAAGGGTAATGTCTACCAACGACCCATTTCTCCTCCATAAGCTTGCAATCAAGGCCCAGGATGGGACATACCAAAGCTTTTGCCATGCCACGGGGTAGGTCTTCATCCGAGCTCTATGCACCGACTGTTGTAACCACTCGTGACACCGTCTGCCGAAGGCTGCTTGCCGAAGCAAAGACATCCAGACCGGTGTATCTAATCTGAAAGGGAGATGGAGATGTCCGCGTGGCCACATGACGCATCTCCTCCAAGGGTGCTTGGGTCCGCCAGGCAGCCAAAAGTGGATACACATGCGTTTCTGGGTGCTATAGAGTTTCAAACTATCAGACCTCAGGAAACCGGCAAGGCCGCGCATTTTGTAGGCCCTGCTCAATGCAAGATCTAACCCACATGCTAATTAGTAGGAGAAGAGGCCTTGTGCCCCAAGTGAGAAGGGAAACGGAAACAAAATGCTGCTGAAGGAGAAAGTGCGCTTAATTGTATAAATAATTCTGAAAGAGCCCTACCTATGTCTAGTTGAGTGCCACTGCTGGCCTCTTAAGTCATGGTGCAGGGGTGCAAGAGCCAGGCAACCAACGTCCGGACTGGTGATTGAAACAGGTATTAACTTGGAATAAAATGACAGTCCAGGGACTGAGACACCCTATCATTGTGAAAGGAACAAAGGCCTGGTCTGATGGAAAGAGCATGCGAGCTTGGATACCCACCCTAGGCTGAAGTGAGGGAAACAGGAAACACTACCCTCGAGGCAGGGAAACAGAGAGACATGTTCTAAAGGGGTCCAAGGGGGGCGTTGTAAAGGGCATAAAGGACCACAATGAAGATCCCGGAGGGATACTGTTGAACCACGCGGAGGGTTGCAGGTTTGAAAACCTCCTGACTGAAGGGGTGATGGGAATGGGAAGGAAGCTACCTCATGAAGTAAGCGAGGAGAGGGCCCTCAAACCTGCCTGCATAAGGGTTGGGCCAAAACCTTTCTCCAGATCATGCTGAAGGAATGCGAAGAACCTCTGCCAACTGGGCTAAAGTAGAGGAGAGAGACCCTCCCTAAAGCACCAGCGGGAAGGGCCATTCCAGTGGCATCATAAATGCGCCTCATGGGAAGGTTTCGCGGACGCCGTGCCAGGACATAGAGACCCTTTCAGGAAGATCAGCCACCTGTACTGCTGCCGCTCAGTGCCACTATGGTCAGGCTGGAGCCACTGGGCTCTGGTTGGAAGGCAGAATCCCCTGATGAAGGTGAGATTAGATTGGGGATGGGATCCTCCAAGGAGAAGCACCAACAGGTTGACTAGCGTCCGCAAACCCAGGACATCCTTTGGCCAATAGGGCTGCCGAGAGGAGCTCGCTCGTTCCTCCAAATCTTTTGAATTACTGCCGGATGATGGGAGTGGGGGAAAACGCACAGAGGAGACTTTTGGGCCATCTGCACCGAAGGGGCATTTGGTCCCCTCCAGTCCCTGACAAGGAAACCTGCGTGAAGAATCGGGGTGACCTGGGCAATTGAGGAGTGGAGGAGAAGATCCACCCTCTTTGGCATTCCAAATCTGAGGGAAAGGTCCCTGAATAGAGAAGGGGAGGAATAGGACCATTCTGCCTGGTCAACTGGCTCCTTAATGAGACCAGCTGACTGGGATTGTTGTCCCAGAGAAGTGCTCCGCCGAGATCGACACAGGTGTTGGCTCTGCCCATAACGCCCCAACCATAGGCTCTCCCAAGAGGGCTCTGACATTGTCCCCCCCCCCCAACTGGTTGACATGAAGCAACATGGCAGCCTGTTTTCCAAACGACTTAGAACATGAGAGCTAGGGAATGGGTCTGAGATTCTAGCCCCAATTTAATAGGAGAAGGACCTGCTCTGACCTGGACCAAAGTCCTGAGCTAATCTGGCCCATGCATATGGGAACTAACCCAAAGGATAGGCTCAGTGGTTATCACTAGCCTATTATCTGGGATCCTGAAAAAGGAGTCCCCACAATATGAGAAGATTCCGGATTATGTGGCTTGGGAAGCGGACCTGAGAGATGAATGGCGTTACCATGCTCGTTGGTCAGGGAAGCAAGGAACATTAGAGTGGACAGGAGATTTGAAAATCCATTATGGCCTCTGAGAATATGACAAGGTAATTTGCCAGATTCCCGATAGGGCTGCCATGACTGAAGGGAGGACAGAATCAAATGATGTCCAAAGTAGATTGGATCTACATGGACAGACAAGCAAATTGCAATCAATGAACTACCAGAACCTTCATGAGACCCTTGAAAGGCTGATGAGAGCCAAAGGGGAAGTGCCGATACTGGTAGATGGGTATTTCTTTGATAACAGAAACAGAAATTGGTTTGATGATGAGTGCCAAATGGGGATGTGGAGGTAAGCCTCCATGAGAATCAGTGGCAAGAGAGGAGATCGCCCTCCCGAATGCTCTCTTACAAACAGAAATGCAGAATCTTGCATTTTGATAGCCTGTATTTTACAAATTGGGTGAAAATTTTAGATCCAGGATGGTTCGCTTCCCCCCTTCCCCGAGGCTTTGGGGAATGATGACAAGGTGAGAATGAAAGCCCATGTCCCATTGAGAAAGGGGAACCAGGTTTGAATAGCTTGGATTTCAAGAAAGGAGTTGAATGGCCTGATTCATGAGGTCTTGCCTTAAAATGTCCAAGAGACAAAGGGACAGATCAATTCTTTTTTTCTGGGGGGGGGGTGCATTAGGAAGTCCAATTTGATCCTGACCTCTAATAGTCTAAAAAGCACCGCAAGCCATCCACTGTGGTGACTCCTTCCCATTTTGAGGCAAAGGAAAGCTAGGCACCTCCATGGATGCAGAGGAATACGGGTATTACTTAGGCGTCGCCAGAGGAATGACCCCCACCCTCCTGAAAGGGCTGTTTACCAGTTATAAGGAAGCTGGGGCGATAGTAGCTTCTCTTCCCAGAGGAAGAGAAATTTTACATTATCTCTGGGTTCGATGAGAAAGGGTTCCAAGGCATCGCCCAAAAAAGCTTATTGGCCACAAAATGGAACTGAAAACTAGCTTCCATTTTACGGCATGACTCCGCCTGCCAATGGTTCTGAGCCATAACCAGTCTTCTTTGCTGCTACTGAAGATGCGATGGCCCTAGATGCAATTTGGTGGAATTATTAAGAAGTCGCATCGTGCAAGTGAATTCCGCCCGCTTGTTGATTAACTTATTTAAGGCCTTGGTGAGACTGAAGTCAGATGTAGGCAATCAATCTGGAGTTGGTTGTGCAGCCACCGTAAGGATACCCCGCTGAGAGTGCCAGAAAATGGGGGAACGAGGCCAGAAACAGGGAATGTCAACAGAGAAGGCACTTGCCAGGGAATTGATCCAGGGCTGCGCTACGTTATAGAAACGTTTATCCAGAGAAGATGGGCAAGGACCTGCCGAAGGGACGCGCACTGTTCCTGGACCATGTCCAGGAACAAACTGGGAGGAAGGCAAAACCCCTGCATGCACGAACAGGCATTGGAGAAGAATGAGTCTCCCTGGCTATGAGGGAATTCCTTGTGGCCTTTGGGAGCCAACTTCCTCTGGCGCAACAGCTGTGGCAGTGGACCAAAGGGCCATGCTGGTAATGGCCTGAAGGAGTAGGATTGAAGAACAATGCAGAGGATGTCTCTCTGGGCGGAGAGTCCTCTTCCTCTGAAAGATTTTGGTCAAAGGTCTCGTCCTCTTCACGTTCTGAATGAGAGGGAGTAACTGTGTTCAGATGGTGAAACCCTTCTCTCCTCATCAAACCTCCTCCCATTTCTTTGTAGAGAAGAAAGGACTTGAGGTCCTGGGTGTGTAAATCGGATGATGGGCAACTTATAGATTGAGAAGGAGAAGGGCCTGAGCCCTTTCCCAGAGGTTTGAAGTGGATTTGCTTGAAGCCTTCAGCCAATCCCTGCCTAATGGCAAAGAGGACAACATCTTGGATATCCCCTGGTCTATGCCTCAAAGGTTGGGGGCGAAAGGCCGAAGGCCGCTTGCTGAGGAGTGAAGGTGGGCTTCAGGCCCTAGATTGAGAAGAGAAGTTCGTATGCCTGGAGGGAGGGGAGGAGCATAGGGCCAGAAGCTGCTCGGCGACAATAAAGGCCCAGATCTGCTTTAGATCCTGAAGATCATTGTACTTCAAAAGCCTCAGGAGACAGGTTCGATAGATAACTTCTCCTCCCCTGGAGGGCTTGGCTGGGCCCCACAGGTATCACCCTGAAAACATGCTGTAGTTGCACTCCCTTCTGTGAATAGTTTCTGCTTGAACTGCCTCTCTAGGGCTGCATTGTCTTCGCTTTTCTGCCCTCAAACTCAGCCTGAGTTTGCCTTCTTAGGGGCTAGAGCCTTAGCTCTGATTTTAGCAGCGCATCCCCTTCGTGGACTGATTGGGGTCATTGCTAAACTTTTCTCTTATTGGCTTAAGAGGACTGTTTCCACGGAGGGTGGGAACGACTCTTGCCTGACCCTTTATCCTTGCTTCGGATTTGAAGAATATGAAAGGCTCTTACGATGAAGAAACTGTTTGTAAAATTTTTGTTTCTTAAGCCCTTAGGGTAAAATTGGCCCCCGGCTTAAAAAAAATGGGCCGCTCACTTGTGGTGGAAGGCTTCAATCCAAGATGGCCACTGATATGGAAAACAGCTCAGATCAAAAATGAATTTCTCCTTAGTTAGAAAGCCCCGATGAAGTCAGCAAAGGAGAAGGGCAGGCCTCTGGCCACACGAGTCAGCTTGGCTGGACTCTGGTATCGGTTTTTGGCCAGTTGCTTTTTACGGCGTACTCAAACTCAGGTTGTGGGAGGTCTACAGACGGCTTGCCCAACTTGCCTTGAAAAGCTTTCTGGCACACTGCTCCCAACCTTGCTTGAAAACGAGGAAAGAAAAAAACGGCATTGAAGATCGCTGATGAGTATTATCTAACAGACCTTTCAGAGACACGGCTACTGGCTAAAGGGATGAATCAAAAGCGGTTGGGGGCTGGCTTTTATATCTTAGTACAGGCTCAGCTAAATGATGTCATAGGAAGGAGTCAACCCATCCTGGGCTCTTGATGCAGCATGGAGGAGAACAGCAGGACTTGAGTTTTGCTTATCTTTGGAATGCTGTAAAAAAATTGAGCTTAAACGCCATAGGGAGAAATCGTTTCCATCCTAAAATTCTATCCTTCTTGACTCAATATCAATATATTGATACCATCATCCATCCAAACATTAGTTTAAAAGAAGCACTAAATATTAGCTCTATTAGCCTATGGAAGCTGACACTGCTTTTTTATTCCAATGTCAAATTATGAAGTTTGTCCAGTTCTTCTTTTGCAAATATCCTTAAGTAAAACAAACAGAATAATAGAGAAGACAACAGTTTTCATGGCTTAATGAGCAAAATAGCTTCAAAAAGGCAGTGAAGAACTTTTATCTATGTATCCACATCACTATATTACTAAAATGAACGGCCACATGCATAATATCTGGAAATCAGCTGCTTTTTACTAGTTCTTTGGTTAAACAGTCTTGTAGAGGTATTCCAATCCAAATAATTAGTCTGAGGATACATAGATCTTATAGTTTCATAGCCAATTATCTGGATTGTATGGTTTCAATTGCTCAAAATAAAAGTCCCATCATTATAGTCATTGAATTTTAATATGTTTTAAAACAAATTTGAAGGTGATGACATATAGAATTTAAGATATATTTAAAAATGGATACAATGTTATTTCATTTCTATTTATTGACATTGTTACTGAACAGACACAAATTACACACACACACACACACACACACACTTCTACAGAATCCTAAATGATGGGAAGGGTTGTATACAAAAGATAAGGACTCTGGTTTTCACCATGGCAACCAGCTTATTCATAATATAGCCTACCTTCATCAAAGCCAGCAATAAGAAGATAAATAAAAGTGTAGTGGTAGATTCAAGTACTCAGATGATGATGCTTGTATAAGCATGTAAATGAAACACTTCCATTAAATTGTAGGCACAGTTATTTCTCCTGGCTAGTGTTTCTCTTTTTTAGCCCAGTAAAAGTAATAAGGAAGAAATTAATTATTAAAGGTTTGAATACACAACAGCATCAAAGGCAAGAAGATCTTTTTAGCATACTTGTTATGACTGAATAACTTCAGGAATAGAGGCAAGATATAAGAGATGGTGAACAGGGAATAGAAAGGTGGATACAAAGATCCTGAGGATACAGAATGGACAACAGTCTCTCTCAACTCTTATTTCTATTACCATTAAGTTTTGTTGGATTGACACTGAGAGTTGAAGTCATACACATCTGGGGGGGTAATGTTCAAACAGCAAGTACTGATTTAGATTCCAGAACTGAAATCTGTATTGAACTTCCAGAATTTCAAATATAAGTTCTAATTATGAAAGGCAATTTTTGACTGAAACTTTTCCTTAACCAAGTTCATTCAAGAAAGCTTGTGATAAGTCATGATCAGATAGAAATGCCCAATCAGTTCTTTTTCTTAGCTGAATAATAATAATCTATAAACAATCCTTATAATAAATGAACATTGGATAATGAGGACAAACTGTCCTGGATATTAGTAGATGCACAATCTTCTATTGCTAATCTTTAAAAAAAATTAAACTCTTTAAAGATACCCTCTATGGAATCTTACAGACATCTTGAATGCCAAAAGTAGTGATAACACTGGATATTATTTTGATTAGTCACAAATGTTGAATCAAATATTTAGACTGAATTTGGCATTTTTTTACTTGTAACAGGCACATGTTGTTTCATGTATTATCATAGAATGTAAGATGTTCCAAACAAAGCCACCTTTTGCTATTGAATGATGGTGATTTTGTCAATGCCAATGCTGTTCAAATGGTTATTATGTGTGGGTAAACTACAGTTAGATTCACACTCTAAGGCTGTCGAAACTTAATAATTCAAGTCCTAACCAAAGGATCTTAAAGTATGAAGGTAGCATCTAAGAATATAGGCAATTCCAAAGTGTGTGTGTGTGTGTGTGTGTGTGTGTGTGTGTGTGTGTGTGTGAGAGAGAGAGAGAGAGAGAGAGAGAGAGAGANGAGAGAGAGAGAGAGAGAGAGAGAGAGAGAGAGGAGATTGATTTGATAAAATTAAGAGTGTTGAGGTCTGATGAATTCAATGTTTCTCAGTATTGATGAATTCCTTTAGATATTGCTCTGATGGATCCAATCATAATCAGTTATAACAGATTTATTTTTCCAAAAGCATACAGCTATGATCTGCAAACCGTGATACTTTGGTCTGTTTCCCAATGTTTTTTCCTCAATCCTAATTTTACCCAGAATAGCAACAATAACAAACTAGATTTACTTTTTAGTAACTATTGCATCAGGCATGTTATGAATAAGATACATTGTTATTATTTTACTATTTGTTCACAACAATATAAAATCACAGCTGCCAATTCTCAAGGGGCCTCTGTGAGGTGGGTTGGGTTGCATCCAAAGTCACTTAGGGAAGCCCAGACCACACTGTTTCCTGATTTGTATATAATTCTTACTTGCTCTAGAAAATCTGCTTAAATCTATTCTAATGAAAGCTAGATTTCATAGCCTCCTTCTCCAGTCAGAAAATACATAAAGATAGATACATTAATCAATCAATCAATCAATTAAATCCATCACTCAAATTTTTTACTACAGTGATAGACCAACATAATAAATTAGGTGGGGACAATTAAACTTCATTTCAAGCAAAAGTTAGGAAGAACTACGGTTAACACTATTAAGATGCACTGACTATGCTCTTATTCAAGTGGCTTTTTAAAAACAAATTGTTACCAGGAAATATACTGTACATATCTCTTTTTTACCAAGGCACAGAAAATAATTTCATCAGGTACTAAAATTTTAGTGCTTCTGACATCCAATTGTTTCAAACTTTAAATCAGTTCCAGTTCTATAGCTGCTCGTCAAACATCTTGGTATATTAAGTTCAGCCCATGCAGTACTTATGCAATAACAACATTGCATTAATTTTAATTAGTTGTATTGTGGCATGATAGATCTTGTATGCTCTAATCTTATGAACTGGCTTTATTCCATCATGTATCTTGAAATGATGTAGCATCCAAATAACAGAATGAATCATTTCTTTGTATTGCAATGGGAATCCTGTGTTTACAGCTTCTCATTATAGAATTGTAGGGTTACAAGTAATATAAGGTCACATTTTTCAGTCCCCTCTTACAGTCAGGACATTGCATTTAGTTTAGTCAGGAACAAATAAGGAGGTAAGTTACACTATACCTTCTATTCAAACCAAATAGTTTTTTTTTTAAAAAAATTGCCCACATTTCAACTCGTACGAAAAAATATAAGGTTTACTTTCCTCTAGTAGCATACTTCACTGTTGTTTCTGCCAATGCAGTGGATGCTGAAACCCATTCCCCTACTTCACCAAATCTATATGACCTTACTCTAGGACAGGGGTGTCAAACTTACATCATCACATAACATGTCATGACTTTCCCCTTCGCTAAACTGGGTGTGGGCAGGACCAGCACTTGACGCATCTGGCCTATGGGCTGTGAGTCTGACAGCCCTGCTCTACGATCAAAATTACATAAATGCATTTTTTTTCTTTTGAATATCCTATAAACAATGTATTCCGTTAAATCTGTTTGTGTAGAATTAGGTTTGCTTTGGTTTAAAAATGCTTTAGTTATACTCAATCTATCTAGAATTAAGATTCATTTCATGAACAAACATCAGGGAAACTAAAATTAAATAAAAATAATATAGCAGAAAGCCGCAAATATTCCAAGACAGAACCCAGATGAATTACAACATTTATGTCCTCAAAAAAATAACCTCTAATAAACTGTGAAGTATATGCAAAATATCACTGAAATATATTTTATTAGCTATTACCTGGGTTTTTTTCACTAAAGCAAAAAACCATAATAATGCAGAATAACATCAAAAAGTATAGCCTGATTACAGCTTTACTTTCAAATGAGATCTAATTGATCTTTCTAAAATCAAACTAGACTGACTCACTTGAGAATGGATATAATCCCTTAGTTGGATCCAAAACAAATAATAATTGAACAAGTTGTTAGAAAAATAAAGCATGAAAAATCCAAGCCTACTGTATCTTAGACCAAAACCTAACATTTTTTGTGAAAGTAAGGGTTGAGTTACCTATTATATTGCAGCTTGATTTTTAAAAAAATCACAACAGTCTCTCTCATTTGTAAACATTCCTTGGAAATGATAAACTTGCATCAAGTAATATAACATTTTTCTCTATCCTTACTAAGAACTTCCTTTTGAAAGTTCTTTTGAAATTTCTCCTTTATCATGGTGGTAAATTCTGTTGATCAATTTGACTAAAGAATTGATAAGGTAAGAACAAAAGGGTAGAGACAAATCAGTTAAACAGCAATCAGCAAAACCAGACAACTTTCTTGTTTTTTCTTTTTTCTCCATGAGGAAGGAAAAACCTTGCTGGTTTCATTAAACATTATGTATGTACGTATATAAATACATATGTATGTATAAAATAAAGCTTATAGCAACCCAAATAACCTTCCTTCAGAAGTGATTAAAGAGATTGAATATGAAAACTATAAGAATGAGAAGAGATTTGAAAAATAAATAGAAAGACTTTACTTCGACTTAATAATGCTTTCTCATTTATAAATCATAACATAGAGACTATGAGTGCATATTTAAGAAAAAGTGCTGTTTTAACGTGGGTTTATTTTTACATACCCTATAGCCATGATGGCGAACCCATGGAAGGCGTGCCAGAGGTGGCACGCAGAGCCCTCTCTGTGGGCATGCACACCATCACCAGCTGCTCTTCTGGTTTCTGGCATGCAGCTAGCTGGTCTTTGCAGGTGCCAAAGCACTAGAAAATGCCCCCCAAAACAGGCCATTTTGGGGCCTTTTGGGGGCCTTTTTCAAGCCTTTTTCAGGCAGTTTTGGGGGCTTTTTTCAGGGCCATTTTGGACTGTTTTCAGTCCCTTTTTCAGGCAGTTTTTGGGCCATTTTTCAGGCCATTTTCTGGGCAGTTTCTGGACCAAAAACAATCTGAAAAACAGCCCCCAAACACCCTGGAAAATTGCCTGAAAATGACCCCAAAAGGGCTTGAAAATGGCCAAAAAGTGGCCAAAAGAATGGCGTGAAATGGCCAAAAAACAGGTATGTGTGCTGTGATCCGGCATCACACGCATTCAATATGTTCCAGTTTGGGCACTTGGTGCTGAAAAGGTTTGCCATCACTGCCCATTAGCACTCTCAAGTTACTTACACAAAGTACCCTGCCTCCAAATTGTACAAATAATATATATAATATATATATATATATAATATATATATATATATATATATATATATATATATATATATATATTATACATACACATATAAAATTATATGTAAATTTTATATACCAGAATAATTCTTAGCAGTATAATTAGACATCTTGGTTATGGTATTTTCCGAAGATTTACCTAGGCCTTTAGACAATATCTCTGAAAAACTGAATGCTTTTCAGTTTCTGTTTGGTATTAATTTGAAAGCTTTGTAATTAATGCTTAAATCAAGCCACTGAAGAAATAATTTGTACCTTTAACAAATTTCAGCATTTTAACTGGTACTTTGTAACATGAAAAAAATCAAAATCCTGTAAATCTCACTTCTTACTCTCAGAGCCAAATAAGCTAAAAGAACAAATGAATGGTGAGAGTGTATTATATGAAAAGGGAAGTTAATTTCACTGATATATTTAATTTTCTTAAATCACTTCGAAATGGAGAGAAAAACTGCAAGTTTTCAGCTGTGACATTTACCACAAAATAAAGCATCCATGAATTGATCACTAAATTGCAATCTCTCACATAAACCATGAAATAAAGATAAAAGATAGAATTATTTTTTTGGCCAAGTGTGATTGGACACACAAGAATTTATCTTTGGTGCAATATGCTCTCGATGTACATAAAGAAAAATACATTCGTCAGTAGTCAAGAATCATAAATTACGACACTTAATAATAGTTTTAGGGTACAAATAAGCAATCAAATCATATTAGGAAACACAGCAATATAAATCGTAAGGATACAAGTGACAAATTACAGTCATACAGTCACAAGTGGAGGGGATGGGTGATAAAACCGATGAGAAGATTAATAGTATAGTAGTGCTTGTAAATATTGGAAAGTGTTGAGGGAATTATTTGTTTAGCAGAGTGATGGCTTCGGAAAATACTGTCTCTTGTGTCTGTTGTTCTGTTGTTTAGTACTCTATAGTGTCGTTTTGACGTGGAGGTTGAAACGGTTATGTCCGTGCGATGTGAAGGGTCTGTCAATATTTCCACAGACCTCTTTTGACTCATGAAGTATACAAGGTTCTCGATTGAAGCGAAGTGTAGTAATGGTGTTTTTCTGCATCTAATTATGCACCCTGACAGCTGTGCTGCTGTCTGTTCTGGGTTGCAGAACAAACAGACAGTTAGAAGAGGTGCAATAACAGACTTCAATAATTCCTCTGAGAACTGTATCAGGAGCTCCTTGGGCAGTTGAGCTTTTCGAATTGGTGCAGAAAGAAACATTCTTGTTATGCTTTTTTGATGACATTTTTGATATTAGGTGTCCGCAGTTTAGGTCTTGGTGATAGTGGATAGAACCTCAAAATTTGAAGTATGGGAAGATTTCTTCCTAAAGTCACCATCATTCTATGATTTTTCAGTAGTTCAGGTTCCAGATTGTTCTGTTACCACACGAGGCAAGTTGAACAACTCCTGGTCTGTAGCAGACTTCAATCATTTCCTCAAATGAGACCAATCCACTGTTGTATCATCTGTGAAACTTCAGTATTTTAATAGATGGATCATTTCGATTCAGTCATTGGTATAACAGAGAAGTGGAAGAAAGCACACAGCTTGGGAGGCCCTGTGCTAATTGTAACCGAATTCAGGTATTGATTCTGCCGAGCTTACCTGCGCTGCTTCTTTCTGTTTTAGGCAAGCTTTATGATCACTTCACAGTGTTGTCAGGTACCAACTAGCTTGATTTAGCTTGATTCTTAAGTTAAGAAATATATGGTATTGAATCTTATCCGGAATGATGGTATTGAATGCCTGAACTGAAGTCTACAAAGAGGACCCTTGCATAGGTATTTGGAGATTCAAGGTGTTGTAGGATGTAGTACAGAGCCATAACTAGTCATGCTACATTTCTTTCAACCTTCTATATCTATCAGTTTATATAGATAGGTTTCAAATGAATTCCTGATTCTGCTGTTCCAAATGAGATCCATTGTTTACAATTAATGTGATCAAAAAGATTATCTACAGCAGTAAATCTGTGCTTTCTTTTATTTTTCACTATAAGTGCCAACATTAGCTGCCTAGAAATGAAAATATATTCCATTTTCTGCCACAAACTGTTCTTTCCATTATTTTTAGTTAATCAATACTGTAACTGTAACTCTGTACTTTATAATGAACTTTTCTTTATATATCAAAGGGAACAAATCTGTCAATACTTTGGAATCAATAATCGAAACATATAGAGCCAGTTTGGTCTAGAGATTAAGGCACCAGGCTAAAAAGCAGGAGACCAGGAGTTCAAGTTCCACTTTAGCCATGAAAGTCAGCTGAGTGATTTTGAGCTGGTTACTCTCAGAACAACAACCTCACAGAAGTGTTGGAATGGGAAAAATAGGCCAAGAACATGTGTTGGATATGTTCAATGCTTGAGGTATTTGTACAAATAATAAAGATGGGATATAAATAAAGAGTAATTATTTCAGTGTGTCTTCCTCCGCATAAAATAAATGAACTCTTCCTCCCCCAGTTCACTTGACACATATTTTGGTTGTCAAGGCTAACGGGATAATTTTGGCTATTATTCCAACCAGGTATTATAATAACTACATTCTACAGAGGAATTATTGAGTCTATCATCTGCACCTCTATAACTGCCTGATTTGGTTCTGCAACACAACAGGACAGACACAGACTTCAGAGAGTAATTAAGACTGCAGAAAAAACAATTACTACCCACCTGCCTTCAATCAAGGACCTGTATACTGCACAAGTCAGAAAGGGGGCTGTGAAAATATTTACAGACCCCTCACATCCTGGACATGAACTGTTTCAACTCCTTCCCTCAAAACGATGCTATACAGCACTGCACCCAGAACAACTAGATACAAGGACAGTTTTTTTCCTGAACACCATCACTCTGCTAAACAATTCCCTCAACACTGTTCAACTATTTACAAAGTTTGCACTACTATTACTATTAATCTTCTCATCACTCCTTATCACCCATCCCCCCCACTTGTGATTGTAGGACTGTAACTGTCGCTCATATCCTTACGATTTTTATTGATTGTTTCTTTGTATGATTTGATTGCTGATTGTTCCCTATGACTATCATTAAGTGTTGTTTGTTATGATTCTTGATTCTTAACGAATGCATCTTTTCTTTTATGTATACCGGAAGTATTTACACCAAGACAAATTCCTTGTGTGTCCAATCACATTTGGCCAATAAAGTATTCTATTCCAATTCATCATTTTTCATATTTATATCAGTTGTCTTATTTATATCAGGATATGTTGTTTAACATAATTGCGGAGACTTCTCACTTATCTTTGCAGACCTTCTGGGGAGGTAATAGATTCAAAAGTCTGTCTAGTAGACTAGCTAAGGAACTTTGAAGTCCTCTCTGGAGAAAGCAGTGCATGTGATTTGTAGAAGAACTTCAGCATTTCTTTACTCCTAAATTCATGAAAATAGGGCTAAGAATTCAAACTAAAATATTCTTGCACTTGTTCTGGTTAAACCAACAATATAACTGTAAACATTTTTTGAAAGACAATGATATGAATGAAAAATATGAATTGCTTATATAAATTTATTCATATTTAGAGTGGTGGTTATTTTTTAAATCAAAGGAAATAAAATTTTGAACATTAGCAAAAATGGACAAGAACAAGTTCAATGACCCACTGGTGTTTTTGGTAAGCTCTACATAAAGAGCTTTTGATTTGCTTCTTGGTTTTATTTATTATGATTTAATACTGCCCACCTTACCTACAAAATTATTCTGGGTAAAATATACAAGCCAGTTTGAAAACAGTAGATAGGAAGCCTTGGGATCAATTGTATTTTGTTGGTCTCTAAAATCATGCTCTCAAAATATAGTGCTCCAAAGTTGTAAAAGTATGATTACACAGCCTTTGTTTCACAACATGTCTGCTGATTTGTGCCTCATTCCAATCTTTCCTTTCCTATATGGAACCTTTCTTTTTTCTGTGATCATTTTATGATCCATTGCATATAGTCTTTCTGAATACACTAAAAGCACTAAACACCAGTGGAAAACTGGCATATATTTTCTCTTAGAAAATAAATGGCTATCATTGGCTTGCTATTCAAAAAAAGCAAGTTTTCGGAAAAAAAAGCTCTGTTTACAAAGCACAAGGGGAGCAGAATTAAAATCCAATTTAAAGAATTTTGAAGCCTTCAAATTGCTTTTGCTTAGCAGTGGAAAAAAACCTGTAATTTTATATGGTTTTGAGCGCAGTTTGAAATTCTATTGATTACTTTAAAATCTTAGAAAGATTAAAATCAATATATCTCATAGTATAAACATCTGGTTTTAAGACTATGTGGATATTTAGATAATTATTGTTTCACACCTTTAATTATCTTAATATCAAGAATGTCAATTATTTTTCATTTTGAATTACTTTCAGGAAGGCCTTTGATCCCCAAAAGTGGTATAAAAACACCTACATTAAATGTATATACATTTTAAAACAATTTTAAAACAATTAAGTCTGTTTCTAAAAGCCCTGGTGACACAGTGGTTAGAATGTAGTACTGAAGCCTACAGCCTAGAGCTATCTGACGGCCTCAAAATTGACTCAGCCTTCCATACTTTCATTGGTAAAATGAGATTGTTGGAAACAATATACTATGTAAATCACTCGCAGTCCTATAAAATACTATGGAGTAGTATGTAAATCTAAGTGCTACTGCTACTCTATGTTATATTATATTATTTACACTCATAATATATTGTGTATGGTTTTTATTAAGCAGTTATAATTTGAGAAATATTTAGACTTTTGCAATGATCTATGCATCAATGTTGTGACAAAAAAGGATTGCTTGGGCGGAATAGCCAACATTCCAATTTACAGCTTGTTTAGGACACTGGGGATAACATTTCTGATTAATAAAAGACAGAACTACTATACAAAATGTCTGAACCCAGTTTAAAATGTTAATATACAATAGCTGAAGTAAGAATCTCATCCCATGTATCTTCCCTCATTCTTTTAAGATCTGACAGAAAGACTTCATTATGGGAATTTCTATTCTCTGGTGTTTTGGACTGCCAACAAGATTGAAGACTTTCTCTCAATGACACCTACTCCTAAAATACCCTCCCAGGAGAATATATACCCTTCGCTTAGTCAAATTGATCAAGATCTTTTTTGTCAATCAGTTCCCATTATTGTTTTATTTTGTGCTCTGCTTAAATACAATTTTTATATATATTCTACCTTGCTGCAAATTGCTCTAGAGACCTTCTGTGAGTGGGAAGCAGGCTAAAAAAATATGTAATAAATAATAAATAAAAGTTGTCATCCCAACCTAATCAATAATTTATCCCTCTAAACAATAAATACATGTTACCCAAGTCTTCAGAGTTAAGGGCCCATTGATTAGAAATGCTTTTCAGTTCCTCAAATTTCAGTCAAGTTCTTATAATATTAGGCTTCTGTAACACAAACAAAAGCTTCTTAAGGACTGTGTTTTAATGTACACTTCCTCAAGTACTGAATAAAATAAAAGGAAAGATATTATAGATTCAAGTAGATCTCAAATGCCTACTTCACAGGTATTCTGTTACAAAGTACATTCTTCAAAAAAAAATTCTTACTTTACCTGGTACCACAGTTGTTCATCTGTGTGGTAAAGCACCAAGCTTCTCCTAAGTGAACATCAAATAAAGAAATAATGCAATTCTACCACGACAAAAATGCATTGGCATTTTATTTACGTTTTTTTCAAATAACAATGGGGAGTGAAACTCTCAAGAATTAGGATAATTCTCCATTTTACAGTCATTTAATTCTTACACTCTATCCCTTTTTCTTCAAGCTGAATTTTTTTCTGAACAAAAGGAAATATATTTAGAATCAAAACAATAAACTCCTTTTCATTGTTGCTTGTTACAGTTTATTTCTCCCACTCTATATTTTGAGCTACAAAAACAATTTATTATAGTCAGAACAACTAGATAAAAGTTTAATTATACTAAAGTATAAATATAATTATACTAAAGTATAAACTCCATTTGCCATGTACTGGAAGTGGTAATTCTATATTTCAAAAATTGGAAGGACTTAAAAGGGTTGTCTAAGTTTCACAGAAAAAAAACACACATTAAATTAACTGTTCCTTGATTATTTGTGTCTGAAAATAGTCTGAGAATTGGCGAAAAGTAACTCCCTGTTGTTTTTAAATCAACTCCAAATATTCCATTAGATTCAGCCAGCCATGCTAACTCAGATTGTAGTTATTATAGTTCACCCTATAATACTAACACTAGGGTGGATATTACATACTTATTAACAGGCAATAATTTTTAGCTGTTTACTGAGCCCATAAAAATATGCTCCTGCCATTGAAGAATGTAAAACAGAAATAAAGACTTCTGTGACAGGAATTCCTTGTAGATAAAAGAAGCTGACATGGAAGAAAATAGAGTAACTGGCAACAGATTCCTTTTCTTACTAGCACTAATTTCATGCCTATCAATGGGCTAGAGAATTCCAAAATCCTTCTCCTCTGGAACTCTTTGTCCCAACACACCAGGGAGATAAATTAGGTCATCTGTTATGCCCCTTTGCCTCCCAGCTCTTGTTAACTGAATAACAAATACATGGATCACACCAGCCAATACCAGAAGCATATGCTATTATTTTATTATTAAAATTAGGCCAGATTTCACACAAACAAGAAAAAGAATTAACAATTAAAAATAAAAATATGCAAGGATGAATACGTAATGAATTATAATGTTTGTAATAATTGAAAATCTTAAATATAGATAATTTATGAAGTTGATTTTTCCCAAAGTGTTTGGAAGCCAAACAGCAAAGAATCCATGCACATTTTTATAGTTTCAGGTTTAATTAAAACAATACTACTTGAATATGAAGAAATTAAAGAGACAATTGAATGTTAGTAGCCTAATATTCTTCCAAAGGATGCAATTAAAAAATGGAGGAAGAAAATGCAGGCTGAAATTCATTATTTTATCATACCAGTTCTGAAAGTGGCCAACCCTTCAAAGGAAATAGCATGCTTTCCAACTGCCATTTTCAGCACATTTTGGGGCCACCTTTATGTTAACTCACCTTTTTCTAAACACAGAGATTCATTGAATTACATCTTCACACTGTCCATCTGCCTCACAGAGGAACTCTCCAAAAATTAATGGAATGGATATATTAGTCAAATATACTAATTATCATAAATTAATTTATAGGCTAGTAAGTCATTAATTCATTTATCCAATTTTAGTGAGATTAATACAGTGACAGGCTTTGGGAAAATGTCATTGCTTAAAATGAAGTCTTGATATTGCTTTGACTGGATAAGGTATAAAAAAAGACATTATTGGATCATAGGTTTCCTGGAGGTATTTGAGAATTTCATTCATATTTTTTATGCCATTTTGCTTGGGAAGTTCATTCATCTCAAGAAAGTTAACTATATATAACTCTTCGAAGCAAGCACAGGTTTTTAATTATTTAGGAATTATGCTAGCAAATGACAACTATTTTGGTTTGGAATGGCAATGTTCTCTTTCTAATCTGAAGCATAAATGCAAGTTCTTCTTTTGCAGTTATAAAGTGACAATTTCTGAGCTTCATATGTAACTGTAAAAGAAGAACTGGGGGAACAAAAAGTTGAATTACTATGTTTACAACAAATCTTAAAAGATATGTGTAAGACCTGTTTGACTCACAAGAATGTTGCAAGTAAAACCACAACCCATGAACTGGAAAGTAGCTTAAAAGGGCATAAAATATTCAACATAAAAACCCACTTCTACATACCTTACAATGTAACTGAACCACTAAAGAAAAAGAAAAAAAGCAAAACCACTCACTAAACCACAAGAACATTTTCGTTTGAACACTTTTAAAATTCTCAATAATTCTGTGCAGTTGTTGAAGAAAAATAACTAATATAATACTGTGACTAAATATTGATAGTAGGATTAAATATTTTAAAATGAGTTATGACTTAAAGTGTCATTTTGTGCAAGAAGGTCCTTTTCAGACTGTTGAAAATGAACAGATTTACGAGTTAATGCAGTTAAAATCCTTGTTGGAAGTCATTTCCAAAAAGTGAAGTTCCTATGGTATTATCAAATATAACTTTATTTTATAAATGGAACAGTGAATAAAACTAGAATAGGTTAAAGCACCAGACTAGAAGCCAGGAATCTAAATTCTAATCCCATTTGGGTATGAAAATCAGCGGGATGATCTTCTGCTTTGTCTCTATCTCTCAGACCACCTCACAGGGATATTGTTGTTAGGAGGAAAATAGAAGGGAGCACAATTAGGTATGTTTGCCACTTTGAACTCAAATCTCACTAGAGGACCTACATGTTAGATTCCAATTCTTGCAAGTTCTGGTTTTACTTTAAAACTAGAACCAAAAGCACCCCAATAAACTGAATTCAAAGCTGCTCCTGCTGCTGCTGCATACTGAATTTTGTGCTATATCACTATCAATCCCTGAGTTTGTGACAGCTGAAAATTCTGCACATCCCACTTTGGATCCCTGAGAAACTATAGGGGTTTGTTACATATGTGAGATGTGTATATGTTGTACAGTATGAATTTCTAAATAATAACAGAGAGTGTGGTAAAGAGGTAAAGTGTTGGAATAAGAAGACCCATGATCTAATCTACATTAGCTGTAAAGCTTGCTGGGTGATGTTGAAGAAATCATTAAGACCAGTATATCTATTGTAGGGGAAAATGAAGGCTGCCTTCAGCAGCTAAAATTAAAGATGGATTAAAAAAAATAATGAATAAAAGAAACAAAGTCTGATATATTTAGCACAGCATGTAAAAGAATTTCCAAATGTTTAAGAGGAAAGCATCATCGGGGAAAAATTTAATAGCAAAAGTTGCAACTTCTTTTAAAGGATGGCACTTCAAGCCATGTTTTTCCTCCACTGGAAAAAAAGAAATAAATAAAAAGTCTCCCAGCATATTAAATCAAACAACTTTATGAATATTATTGTTTCTACATAGCAGCTAGGATAAAAACTCTTTCAATTTACAAAAAAATGGAAACACTAAAATGATTTTCAGATAACTACAGCATTATTTCTATTTCACAAAGTATTCTTCAGAAAACAGAATGTTTAAATATCAATTGTATTACATTCTCAGTACAGTAAATTTTGAATTAGCTGATAAAGCTAATTTGCAAAGTATTACCTAGACCTCAGTGTAACATGCAAATAACCTATAGCAAAGTGAACAGTGAAATCATGTTAACAAATCCTTAGAATATTTCTAAATCCAATTTTCAGATTTGGACTGGTAAAAAATTCTCCTCCAGAACTCTTTCTGTGAACTGAAAGTAATTAAATATGGGAAATGCTTGTTATGAAAAAGACAAACCTTATGAGACAATATAACTATTGTTATTAATTGCTCATAAAAATATTTACTTTCAAATCTCAGTGACATCCAATATAGATTGTATACAACTTCACTGATCTTCCAAGACAATATGTTTTTTTTAAACTTGTTCTAGCTAGACAGCTATGGAAGATAAAGTAGATCAGACCTGAATGGCCCCATAAACAATTGAAACAAGAAATACAAAAAAGAGTTTGTGAAGATATCCATTCCATCAATCAACCTAGAAGATCAGATTACTTGGTTAAGACATATATCACAAATACTATATTCTTAGTAACATGATTTTTTATATGATTCCCATATAAGTGTTAAATGTTTGGCAAATATTTGGTTATGTAATTCTTCTTGCATTTTTCCCCCTTACTAAGCATTAACTTGCAGTAATCAGAAGTTTCTAAGAATATCATTTTTTTAATCAATGTCCCTAACCAAACCATACTGGATTAAAAATACAATGCTCAGATTCCTCCAAAAAGGGGAATACAACAAACGATAATATTAGGGCTCTATTGAAATATTTTGTTTAGCTTCTCTAAATAATATTTGTTTAGTTCTAAATGTTTTCATTTTTAAAACAATTATAGCTAAAAAAAATTTAAAAAATTAATAGATGACAGTCATTACTGACCCTGGAAGGGAGGGGAGGGGAAATCCCTCTTCATTTGAAAGATAAATGGTCCAATAAAAATAGTACCTAACATTTGCCCAAATCATCCACACATCAGTTTTCCTCCATGTTTTTCCACTTGGTTCATCAACACAGCGCTGCTCTCTGAGTGGCGTTAGTACATCTTTTTGTCATTTCAGCTTTCCAGAATCATTAGTGCTATGTAGTGAAACGGCATAGTGCTCTTCTGCCACTCTGACTCCACGTTCTTTCAGCCTGCAAAGCATCTCTTTTCCTATGTTGTTTCCTCCTTTGACTAATGTTTGCCAAGACTCATACATCATTCCCAAATTGGTCCAAATGAATTAAACACGGCTCTGCTTAACATTACGAGATTTAAATGGATTTTCTCTCTACAGGTCTGCCCTATAATTGGGTTTATCCATCTTGTTGAAGTACAGTTTACACTTGCTAACATCATGACAATTCAAGCTACATTTTCTGCTCCAGTGGCAGGAGCGAAGGAGATTTGTCATCGGATCATAACAGGTAATTCAAACAACAATTAGTTTGATGACGGCCCGTATGTCAATGTCTAGCCCTAGTCGGCATTACTCACACCCAGTGTTCCTAAGATGAATTGTTCCTATAGGGTGTTTTTTTTTTCTTTCAATCACTAACAATACTTATAACTGCTTTCCAAAACATAATGTCCTCTATATATATGTTGTATCTCCCAGAATTCTAACCAGCCAAAATCTAGATATATTAGAAATTCTGGCAGTTACAATGCCAACACATTGGAAGGCACCAGATTGGTGGGGAAGATTATTTTTGAAACATTCACACCGTATTGCCTTAAAAATGACATCTTTTTCAAAAGAAGGTTTAAAAAATGAATCATATAAGGATAGCAGTAAAAGCATATTCTGCCCTTTTGAACCATTACCAAAAGAATCAATCATAAAGAAACAGTGAATTCTCCAGCTGATCTTAAATAGGAGGCCTGCAAATCAGTGAAAGTTATGTAGGAAGGATCTAAGAAAGATGGATTTCATTATGGCAGTTTTTCAGCAAGAACTTCAACAACTACATATTTTTCAGAATAAAAATTTACATATTTTATATGTCATTTACCAATTTTGGCAATTATAACTATCTTTGAAGTTAAAATGAAATAATTTCTAACTATCCTTTCTAATCACCCAACTAAACAGTCCTCATTTACCTAATATGGAACTGAGACAACATTTAATTTGAGAGCTAGATCTTTTTTCCAGTGTCACTATTTTTTTAAATAACTTGAGTATTTCACAAAAACAATATCTACCTTAGTCAACCTAATCCATTAAATCTGTCTGTATTAAAAATTCTTATTTTGCTGAACAAGGAAACAATTTGTATGAATCAGACTTTAAGCACTATCTATCAAGCTAAGCTACCACACTGAAGTTTTGTGCAGCCAAAAGTAATGAAATACAAATTCCTTTAAGTAAGATAGGTTAAAAATGTAATGGTTACATATACGAAAAGATAGCACTCAAATTATGTATTAATTACATCTGCTAATTAACAAGAAAATTTTAAAAGACATGGAAAATCTTGATTTTACTGACATTGTTCTTCTCTCTTCTTGAGTAAGATTCAGTTTTACTTCTATTATTCACCTAGGAATAATAAATTTGGTGTGTATATATATATATATATATATATATATATATATATATATATATAATATATATAACACACACAGCACACATATACACACACCACATATATATAATTCTGTTGCAGCTTCCTTCGGGTATTATGCTCAGCGTCTAATTGTAAGTGGTTTTTTCAGGACTTCGCTTGCGGGTATGTACCGCTACATCATTGTAAGTGTGTATATATATATATATATATTTGTTTTTTTTAAGTTTTCACCGGGGTACTGTGTATATGTGTGCTAGTTCAGAGCTTGCCTTCGGGTATTATCCCAGCGTCTATTGGGAGTTGTGGCTATTTAATAGGCCGTTTTTTTAAAAGTGTTTTTTTTATAACATGTTTTTAACATTGCTAAACTTTACAGCACAAAACTCCATGACCGTGGGATATTTCCAGAGGAAGCTGAACAGGGCACATATATATATATATATATAATACAGTGGCTATTGCAGGCTTTGTTCCGGCGTATTATACGTCATTATAGTTGTATTTTTAAAGTTGTAGCAACGTTTCGGCAGAATCTCATCTGCCATCATAAGGCTTCTGTATTGTGTTCGAACACAATACAGAAGCCTGATGATGGCAGATGAGATTCTGCTGAAATGTTGCTACAACTTTAAAAGTACAACTATAATGACATGGGAAAATACCTGAACAAAGCTGAATACCATACATGTAAGTACCAGTGAAAACTTTATATATACATATATATATGTGGATCTTTGGTTATTCGGGTTTTCTCCTGCATAAAATTGGAAGTATTTTGGCGACGTTTTGACAAAATCTCATTCGTCATCTTCAGGGTTGTGTCTTCGGCTTTGTGCTTCTCGGAGTTTATACTCCAATTACTTCCAATTTCATGCGGGAGAAAACCCGAATAACTAAAGATCCACATACAAATACCCGCGAAAACCTCAGAAAACATATATATGTTATAAACATATATATATATATATGTTTTCTGAGGTTTTCGCAAGTAATGCATGTGTACTTCTGAGGGGGGGAAATGCATGTGTACTTTATTTACAAATGACACAAAATGTCATAACATTGGAAATATTAAAGGAGAACCTTTAAGAATGATTAGAATAATATCAACAGCATCAGTATTTATGTCTTAATCTATTAAACACAATAGATTCCAAATATATTAATAAAGAAATGGCAGATGTGCCTACAACAATAGAAGTAATCTTCAAGTTACAAGCACAATTGAGACCAGACTTTCCTTCAAAGATCACTGCATTGGTAAAACATTATAACACTGGACCTGATTTTATGATCATTTTACTGCAGTCATAAATCAAGTCACTATGTTTGTAAGTAAAATTATAGTCCTAAATCAAACTGTTACAATTGTAAATCCACTTTAGTCAATGGTATTTTTTGACAGAAACCAGCAAAAATGCTGCAGATCCCAATCAAATGAATGCGGGATGGTGCAACCAGTCATAAATGCAAGCTAGCTGCCAAGCATGCAAATTGGGACAAAATAACTGTGATAGCAGGGCAACAATCATAACTTTGAATTTAGGTCATAACTGTTTTTTGGGGAGGCTGTTATTAATTTGAACCATTGTCAAGGACTATCTGTATTTGAATGAAGAAAAATTAAGACTGTTATAACTCAAAGAAATATAAATTTGGTTTATTTAATCAAGGTTGGAATAAGACATCTGTTTTGCAAATTTCTGCCGACTTGTTATGGACTTTTAGCTAACACCAGGATTGGAAAGTTGACATGTTAATTCATTTGCTTATAGATAAATGATGGATATGGAAGGAAAAGATACATGTTTGTAACATTATAGGGAATGAAGAGTTACTAAATTGGTTTATACACATTGTAATGAAGGTTGGAAATCAGTTTATATATTTCTTTCTTCTCTTTTCTCTTCTCTTGCACTTTTTATTTTTTAGTTATATTTCCTTTTCATTATGGTTAGCTTACTTTTTTATTATTGTAATCAAAATGTGAAAAAAATATCATATACAAAAAAGGAAAAATAGCCCCCAAAAAATTAGGTTTACAGAGCCTTACATTTGAACAATTTGCAGCAAATACTTCTTGAGCCATATTTTTCTACTATCGTTCACTCCTTGGAAATGTGTGCACCTGGAAAACTTTGTTCTGAGAATACTACTAATACTGAATTTATGAAACATAATTCTGTTTTTCCATGACAGATAAAGATTTTACTGTTCATTTAAAATAAAAATATGATTTCAAGCTAATTAATGAATGACAAGTTTAAAGTAATGACATTAAAACTGTGTCTTATAATTAGATAAATCAACAAAAGTATCTGCAATTTACAATTGCTGTTTAAGCTACTCTGATATGAGGACATATCTATTGCAGGTTGTATGAGCAACAGGGAAAAGTATGAATGCTAAAAACAGATGATAAGTTTAGGTAGTCCTTGACTTACAGCAGTTCATTTAGAAGCTGTTCAAACTTGCAACGGCACTGAAAAAAAGGGACTTAGGACTCTTTTTTACACTGATGACTGCTGCAGCATTCCCATGGTCGCATGATCAAAATTTGCACACTTGGCAACTGACTCATATTTATGAAAGTTGCTGTGTCCCAAAATCATGTGATCACTTTTTGCCGTCTTCTAACAAGCAAATGGAGAAACCAGATTCACTTAACAACCGTAGCATAATTCACTTTAATGATTATTTCACTTAGCAGCAGAAAGCTCAATTGTGGTCATAAGTCGAAGACTACCTATATTGCTAAAGTTTAAAAAATGAAATTCTGACCTTCTAAAAAGTCAGGATCATGTGCTTCAAGTGTAATATCAAATGACAGGAGAATCCATTTATCAAGGTTTAAGATTTCTAAAATTAGTTAAGTATCAATGAATCAGAAATGATCCTGGTGACCAATGTCTATCTCATCATGTTCCTTCTGATAATCCATGGTTTTTCTGAAAACATTACAGCAATCAGGTTTTTTTCCATTCATTACTTTCCCACAATGTTGCCACACAGAGTTTTATCTTGTCAAACTCTTTTTTCATATGCCCAAAGCATGTTAATGTCTCTTGCTGACCATTCCCTTTTATTTTCTTATTGAACAAGTCTATTTTGTCCAGAGCCAACTGATTTATTTTTCTTGCTATTCATTGTACTTTTTTAAAAAGCTCTAGATTTAAAATATGTCTATTACAGCTGGAAAATTAATTGCTTAAGCTATTCCAATCTTTTTTTGGACACAAAAATAAAATTTTACTTAAAGCTTTTCCTTAAATTTGACATTGTTTCCTTTTCCCAGAAATAATCTTTATTTTACCACACCATTGTAATATTTGAGCCATTTCCCAAACTGATACCTCCACTTTTCCTTTCAACTGCTGAGTTCACAAAGTAAACTGACTGACATTACCTTTGTCTTATTATGTAATATTAACTTTAATTTTTCATCTTTATCTTTGAAAAGAGTTATAAAATTCTCCCTTAAGTTTGATGAGCAAGTTGTAATGCTTACTAGTTGCTAGTAAATTACAAATTACTAGTGTTTTAATCTCCAGATTTTATTACAGCCACCACTTCTTTTAATCTTTTCATTCTTAGAAGCGATGTATGTTAAATAGATGTATGGGCAGTATGCGTTCTTGTCTCAATCATTTTCCTATTTCAAATCACCCTAATTTGCCCATTCAATTTTTACAGTAACCTATTCAGGAAAAATATCAGATGTTTGGACATATTTTAATATAAATCATATTCTGACAAAATCTAGGCAATCAAAGCTTTGCTATAGTCAATTAGGCAATGGTAAAATTTGTACTTAAATGTTTTTGCTGCTGCCCTTATTCATTTCATGTTTGCCATCTGATCTCATGTCTCTCTGCCTTTTCTGAAACCTGTCTGCTCATTTTACATTTCTCTTGCTATGCATGATTCTTTTCTTTTCTTCTTTGTAAACTCTGAAGCAAAATTTTCCTTACAGAAAGAATTATTACAACAGTTCAGGGGAAAGAAATAATAAGGATTGTATGCCTAATCTAAATTTAATCAAAGTAAAATTATCTAGATTTGAAAATGCTGTTAAAACACATCTTGGTCAATTAAGAGAAAGGCTAGAAAAAAAGTATATGATGTAACATTTACAATTTCAGGCTGAAGCATTTCCTAACCTCTGTACACCCAAGGATTTAGGTTCTTTCTTGCAGAAAGCAATTAAATAAGAACACACCCATCTTTTGTGTCAATCTTGAATCAGTCCACAAAACAATATAATTCCGACAAGAAGTTAGTCCCATTACCAAGATAAGAATGTGCTAGTTAGAACTATATGAAAATGAAAGATAGTAAATTCTTCTGCTTCAAAAAAAGTAATCCATGTGCCATTTATTTCCTATATTCTATTCTACATTCTCTCTCCTCATCCAAGTTTTCTTTTTTGCTGATCATTTATGTTTTTACAGTATCTTTTACATCTTGTCAGACTTTGCTGGATTGTCCTACCAATGTCATTCAAGGAATAAGAAAAAAGGTCCATTTTTTTTTTTCAAAAGGAAGCAAAACAGGCTTTCTTCCCTGGTTTCAAGATGGCAATGGTTTTATAAAATTGCAGAAAAGCCGTAATTATGCCATCATATACATCAAAAATGATGTACCTAGGTTTTTCTTCTTAGGAAAAATGCTTCACAGATAGGTGACTTGAGACGTCAGAAATTTGTTCTAGCTGACTACAACATCACTGATTGACTCCAGCTCCACTACTCATAAATTGGGAGCAAGGACACTCCTTTATAAAACGGCAACAAATGCTTTTTACACAATAGATTCCTAAGGCCATTTATTACAAAACTACAAGGTGTAGCCTTGTTAAATATTAGCTTGAGAATGTACAAAATAATGACAAAGTAAAGCCATAAAGAGCAACATAGTAATCTAAACTGAAGAGTAATTTTCTTTCTCAAAGGAAGAACAAACCCTATTTTGACCTTAAAAAAATAAATTAAAAAAATAAGTATTTTGGCATTCCTGATAAATGCACCCATAAATCCTTGATTGCAGAATCATTTCTTACCTGGTAATTCCATTAAATTCAAAATTTGGGGATTTTTTTTTTTTTAAATGAAGGTGTTAATTCTGAGCACTAAGCCACTGGTAAATTAAAAGTCTAACAGAAAGCAAGAAAACAATGTTCCATGTCCACAAAATGTCATTAATGAGGATAGATTTCAATTGTAAAGTATCCTATCTCAGATATGAAAATATCTTCATTCAAAAGGCCTGGTTAATGTTGCAGTTTTAGAATGGCAATTTTTAAACATGAAGCTATAAAAAAAGCATAATGCCTACTCTGATCTGGAATTCCAGAAACTATAAGGCAACCATCCCACTCACTGAATTGGGAGAAAAACTCTATGTGCATTCTGAGTTTACAAGACTTGTGCTACTAATTTACAAAAGGGCAGGTACATAAGGATCCAATCTAGATTAAGACCTCTTGGTTTTGTTTTCGTTTGTTTGGCTTCTTAACGCAGAAATCAAGTCAAAGATTGATATTAAACAGAAAATGTTATTTTGCACTGAGTCTGTAGATGAAAGATAGAGATAATGCTATCTACAAACACAGGAGGATGAAAGACCTAAAATCTAGTTTCTACATTTCTAGAACTCTTTTCTTTCTTCCTTTCTTTTATTAATATAGGGAAGTGAATAAACCTATTATAAACATAAGGTACCTTGCCACAACCACCATTACTGTTGGTTACATTTTCTGTAATGTATCTGAAGGGTCCCAATACAGCCATTCGTAGACATAAGTGTGGAGCTGTTCCATACGAAAGGTGACCTTGAGTTCAATAGGATTACCACTCACCTCCAGGAGATCTATGCTTATATTTTGTGATCCTTCAATTTTACATCAATATGGGATCAGTCTAGTTAGTATAGAACTGCCCTGCACAACATCTGGCCTGACAAACAGAATTGTACATCTTCTAAAGTCAGTAAATTTGCTGCTACTACCCCAAAAGATATGTTTTTGAGCTCACCAGGACTCATTGAAAGACAAACAGATGATCAACACACCAAGTAAATTCCTTTGTGAACCTAATTTATTTTTAATTTATCAATGTGGGCTTTTTCTCTCTAAAGTTATCCAGACCTGCCATTTCATAAGTTACCCACCCTAAATTGAAGATCAAATCACAGTACAGAAGTGTAAACTTGCTTTCAAAGCTTAATCAAATCAACTATAAAAGTCTCTATGCTAAAGATTACAAATCCATCACAATTTCTCTAAGTTAAACTGTTAATCTTTATACCGCATTCTACTGTTATGTACAAAACAAAGGTTTTCTTCTTCAATGGGACACAATAGTTTGATAAAGATGGCTTCTAATATGTATTTATATGTCTGCTAGTCACCAAAGGTTCTTTTATAGTATGTGATGTATGATTCTGCTGATATTACTTCCTGCAAAGGTAATTTAACTGAAGTTATAAAAAACACTAACTTGGTACATATCATACCCAGTTACTGTTTTCTCAATTTTGTTTCTGATAGCAGGAAATCTTCCTAACAGGAATAATTACTAAAATCCATGGTAACATTCTTTATATATCAGAAGCATTTTTGAACTTGCATGATGAGATTAAGTAAATCACCTAAATTTGGAACCAACATGGGTATAGAACATCATCCCTAAACATTTATTGGATATCAAGATTATGTTAGAAACACAAACTCTTCACTCAATGACTAGAGTTTGGACAAAGTTCTGTTGATCAGAGTTTGTAGATTCCTACAAAATTGAGCTACACATCTGAAGTATCTGATAATTATCAAATACTTGTAGTATAATTTTCACATAGCTGAAAGTTGCATGAGGCTGCTGAAGGTGCACAGAAATTTAATTGAATATGGTGCAAATAATCTAAAGTTACTAATGATGTGAAAGCACAATAGCTCAGGTAATTTAACTAGCATGGAAAGTATTCATGCAATCACTGCAAATGACATCTCTGTAAGAAATGCCTCATACAAGATATATTATTCAATCCTAGAACTGAAAAGGACCTGAAAAACCTGTGTGAACACCCAAGGCTATATCCTCCACATATCATATATCCCACATAACCTACACAATTCAAGTCATAATTATCTTGCAATAAGAGAACAGGAGAAAAACATTAATCCAACCAGGATAGCTAATCCAAGTTTTCTTGGCCAGAAGAAAAGCATTCTAATTATATAAAATATCGCAGAAAAAGGCAAGAGAAAGAAAGTGCTCCAAATAATGTTAGGAGTTTATAGGTAACTGACTACATTGCAACATATGCTATTCAAGAGTCACCATCTATACTTTTCATTAAGCTAAAATACTCTCGTTATAAACCCAAACCATACAAGCAACCATATATTTGGTCCTGTTTCTGTCACATTCATTAAATTTTTAAATACTTATACCACACGTTTCTTTATTTTAAAGCATTGAAATACCAAGCAACATAGAATTTCTTTTCCATCCTATATGCTTACATGTGCATACACATAGCTTGAAGAGCTACTAACGGAGATTGGAAACCAATAAACTTTCCAAATACCTATCCCAGCCATCTATGAAAGAGAAAGTAAAAAGGAGAGATAGGTCCTGGCATTCTATATATTTGAATGACTCTTCAAAATGTCTATGGATTTAGGCAGGTTAATAGATGAGATGTAAACAGACCTTATGTGAACTCGTTTGAGATTACTGCACAAAGGCATTTCAGCTTGTGGTGAGCTGATTCATACTGTAATTTTCTTTGCCACAAAATGAACAGCCACACATGACTGATACTTATCAGCAAGAAAATATAGGGAGATTCCAAGTCTCTTCTTCCTTACCTCCACAATCACATGAGCAAGGACCTTCTCAAGCTATGGTCCTGTTTCTGCCGATTGAAACAAAATTCACAGGATTTTATTTTTAACCTATTTCCTTTTAGATGGGTTCTGTCAGGTTAAGGCCATGAATGATGTACCATATTTACCAGGCTATAAGCTGCTACTTTTTTCCCACGCTTTGAACCAGCGTCTTGTACAACAATGCGGCTTTATCTATAGATTTTTCTTCGCTAACTGCCATCAGGGGGCACAAAAATGTGACATACGCAAAAGGGCAATGCAAAGAAGACAACGCTACCAGTAGTTTTTTGGGCACTCGTTGCAAACAACATGACACACACGAACGCAAAATATTTTTTACACCCTCATCATGGAAAGTACATGAAGAAAAGCATATGATGCAGCTTTTAAGTTGAAAGCAATTGATCTGTCTATCCAGGAAGGAAATAGAGCTGCCGCATGTAAGCTTGGCGTTGATGAATCAATGGAGACGTCTGGCCACATGCGAAGAGCATTCTTCTCTTTCTGTGTAAATATCTCATTTCACAACATATATATCTGAGGCTTATAGTCTGCTGCAGCTAATATATGTAAAAATATTTTCTTTTAAAATTTAGTGGCTGTTTATATTCCGATGCACTCTATAGTCCAGTAAATACAGTAGAACAATTTAGCAAGGGTTCAGTTATTTGCTTACACACAACAGAATCTCCACAGGCCAAACCTATACTACACTCACTCTAACAAATATTCCCTGGGACATTCTAGGAAGTGGTTATATTTACTCTGTTTCCATGTCTTCTATCCAGCTCCAGGCCATACTGCCTTTATCTCCCCACCCCCATTTTGGAATATATTCCCTCTTTTTTGGGAAATTCAATCCATCAAATCAGCTCCTCCCCTCACAGTTTCTATTAAGATAATTTCTGTCAATGCATCTATTACTGTAAAATGAATATTCATATGCTTTGATAACCTACTTTAAAATATGGGAATAGATACATAATTGTTTTTCATTGTTCTCCTGGTAGTGGTCTCATGAATGCTGACATTTGCCAATGCAAGAGAAGCCTCAGTTCCTTAAGCCCATGTCACACTGCACCAACGGATGCAAAGAGGATGTAAAACGTTAAAAAAAGCTTGCCATCCGTTGGAAAACGCTATGCATCCGTTGTGTACTCACTGCATACGTGTTTCATATGCTCTGTCCCTCGAGCATCCGTCCACTGCGATTTCATCCGTGCAAGAAGTTTTGAGCTGCACAAAACTTTTTGAGCGGATGAACTTTCCGCTGTGTACGATGTAAATCTGTGACATACGAGCAACAAACGTTCTATGTCCGTTTATCATCCGTTAAACGTCCACTGTATCCTCTGTGCATCCTGTGGGCATCCTCACAACTCACATCCACTGCAGCTGAAAATGGAAAGAGGGAGGAAACAAAAGGTACACGGAACATCTACACAGCGTTAGTAGCACGGAAATAGAAAGGATGAGCAGTGAACGGTTTGCATCCTATATACATCATCTAGGCTTCCTATGAACATCCCTTTAACATCCCTGCTACATACTACCCACGTCCGTTCTTTTCCTTTCTTTTCAGTTATGTTTTTGCAAATTTTTGCCACTTTTTGGAGATGACAACAGATGGAGCCACCCCCGAAAATTTGCTCGTCCGCTGTGTCCTTTATGCATATGTTTTGCATCCGTCAGCCAGTGTGACCTAGCCTTTAGAGGTGTGTCTGAATTTTGAGACTTCCCAGAGTATTTTACACAACTTGCTCTTGACCTTGGTTGATTAACCACTTCTAAGGAAGGCAACAATAGTGCTGTATTGCCACCAATTTTACAGGATCTATCTGACAAAGGACAGGTGGAATCCAAACTCTTTAGAAAAAGTTTTCTACTGTTTTCAGCCTGGTGAGAACCAACAATTTGTTGATCTTCAGAAATCTTCTTTGTTCAAATCATGACACATGTCTACATAACTGTGTACTGAAGACAATGAATTCTGTTCTTTAAATAAGGTAGACTTGTTTATCAGACATATTTATTATCCCATTGGTTGAAAGACTATGTCCCTTTCAATGAACTGATAATCCCACAGTTTCATATACTTTTTCCACACACGTAATTTTAAATCATTTTCATCAAATCAATGAACAACTGTTTTTTACTCATTTGATTAATTGGGTTCTTGCCAGTTTTAGAACTCATATGGAGAACATATTAACATTTAGGTCACATTTATGAAAAATATTGAAAATTCAAAAGATTTCTCATACTTTTAAGCACTACTATACATCTATTTCAGAATTATGAAATATTAATCCAGTATGCTTATTCAAAAATTTTCCTAATACATTTTATGCATCTCCATATTCCAAACATAATGCAGAAGGATGCATACAAGAATCATCTAATTAATCAGTAGACTAAAGTACAGAAAAATGTCAGAAAAGGTGTGCTACCAAAATATAGACAGCAACTGTAATTGCAAAGATCTCAATCAAGATGCTTAGATGAAGAGTTGTTGGGAACCAGTGCCATTGAAATTTAATAAATACAGGTAGTTCTCAACTTTCAACAATTCATTTAGTGACCATTTGAAGTTACAATGGCATTGAAAAAAATGACATGACCATTTTTTACATTTACGACCATTATACCATCCCCCTGGTCATATGACAAATTTAGACACTTGGCAACTGACTCATTTATGATGGTTGCAGTGTCCCAGAGTCATTTGATCATCTTTTGCCACCTTCTGGCAAGCAAACTCAATGGGGAAGCCAGATTTGTTTAACAACCATGCTACTAACTTAACAATTGCAGTAATTCACTTAACTGTGGGGCAAGAAAGGTCATAAAACAGCAACTGTCTCGCTTAGCAATAGAAATTTTGGCTCAACTGTGGTCATAACTCAAGGACTTCTTGTAATAATAATAAGACTATTGCCAGGCTTTAGACGTAAAATGTCTATCAGTCCTAATTTTACAAAACCTGCCTAGCATATTGGAGACTTTTTTACTGAGGCAATGCAAAAGTTTGAAAACATTTTTTTTTCAAAATATAGACCAATAAAGCAATGTGGTTGAATGTGTGCATACAAATGCAAAGGCAGCCAGGAACAGCTAATTAAGCAGTCATATAACCCTGAAAAAGACGCATACATAGGCCAATATATAACATGTTACTTCATATCAAATATATGATGGAAAATTAAAAAAGGTTCCAACACTTCCGATGACAACTTGAATAAAATCCATTACTAAATTATTACTTTTGATAGGAGCATTTACAGGAAACAATCTGTTAAAATCAATCTAGTTAATTCCAAATATTTTGCTGTTTAAACTGAAGTTGTTTACTACTGATTTGCAAGTGGTAGAATATATTATTTCTGACCTTCCAACAACCTTTAGTCTTATACAAAGGTAATTATTAAACTGAAAAGAAGTAAGACAGATTCTAAAGGGTGTTTTTTTTTCAAATTAATTTCTAACTTCATTAACATAATGACAGACTTCATTTTTTCTGTTTTACATTTTCCCAGTTAGTTCTTATTCTTTGTTCCATAGGAGTTAGATTTTTGAAATAAACCATTTTATCTTGCTAAAATATAGTTCTACATTTGTCTTGGAAACCATTCAGATTTACAATTTAAAAAGCTAGGCTTATAGAGGTGTTGTTTATCAAGCAGTATTATTGTTAATGTTCATATGATTTATAAATTTATAACTACAGTGTTTAAGAACATAACATTATTTCAAAATGTAATTTCAAGTAGCTTTATTTTTTGTTACAAATATTATACACACCTTCATTTACGGGTGTGTCTCAATCTTGGAATGTACTAAGAATATGATTCATAAAGCAAATTCTAACAGATCTAACTAATCTGTTCAACAAGTGATCAATTTATCACAAAAAGTGTGCAAATTTAATAAAATATGTTCCTTAACTTTGATCTTGAAAGATTTCCCACTTCCCACAATAAAAATAGTCCATCTACCCAGTCTGAGGAAATTACTTCAAATTTTACTGAACTGCATCTTTATCAGGAAACACTTCTATCTTTTATAGATTTTAAGTACTCATTTTTAACTGGAATAATGGACCTTACAGTGGAACTGTATTGAAACTTGTTTTTACAATGTTTTATAAGTGTGTAATAGTCCCACAATATATGACATACTAATAATTAACTGCTTCATTAGCTAAAGAAATTAAGGATCTATCATTGGAAGGGAGAAAATATTTTTTAATTTTCAAATGACAGGAAAAGTAAAAGCAATAATGAAACTATGCTATGAGTGAAATTAAGGAATAAAATTGTTTCCCTTTTTACCTTGAAATGTCCTGTTGAGTTTACTTAGGTGCAGAAACCTTCCACATAATTTAAGAAATGACCACTCTGGATTTTGTGATAATAACACTCAGTAAAGCCTGGCTAAAAAAATGTATCAGTGGCAGCTTCTCACTCAACAACCCTGAGTAATTGCAGGAAGTCTTTTCAAGAGTAGCAGCTTCCTCTCTTTTTCAGTCCTCATTGTTCTCTTAAACAACAGTGGGGTGTAGGGGAATGCTGAGATAGGGAAAAGGGGATACAAAATTATTGGACTGAAGTCCCTATGGGGAAAGTTCCTGTACAGTACCTCATTTACTGTTTTTCCCCTACACCAATAGTTCTCACCTCCTCAAGAATGAGTTGATGGCAGAGTTGTTACAAAATGAATAGGGAAAAATTAGATTCAGGAAGTTTCAGTGAAGTATCTTGAGTTAATTTATCTCAAGCAAAAAAATCACTTTTAAGTAACAAAATAGCAAATGAAGTAATTCCAAAAGGGAGACAAATGGGAGTGAGTGATAAAAGCACTTCCTTTGTGATTGGCAAACTGTTCAGAGTTTCATGAAAGGCAGAGTGAAAGAGAATGAAGTTTGCCTGCCCAACTTACAACATCATGATGGCTAGAAATATTTTGCACACTGACTCTATACTTGTAATTGGTCAAGGAGTAGGAAGTCCAGATGAAAGACATTGTAATCCAACAGTAAACCAATTTAAAATAAATATATTTGCAAGAAGACAGCTCTTTTGACACATAGCAATGTCGTCTAGACTCAGAATAACAAACCAGAAAATTACAGAATTTAATCCCCCAAGTTTTTTCTTATGAGAATGGCATTCTTGTCATACCTGAGCTCTTTTTACCAACTCAGGAAATTTCTATCTTTTTATAAACTCATCAGATACCCCAAAATTAAATTTAATACATAAGCAACAGTCAGCTGCTCAAAGCAGCAACAGTTTTAACACACAAAAAGAACTAAATGACAAACTATAGTGATATGTCACATAGAGGAACAAAACAAAAAAGCCCACCCAAAGTATCAACCCAGAGTTCATCAAACAATAAGGAATTAATGATGAATAAGTAGCACAAAACATGCCTGCCCTTTTTCACCCCATGCCCTCATTCCCAAGTATGTATCAATAGAAGCAGCAGTTGATCAGGAATAAATCATAGAAGGAGAGAGAAAGACAGGGAGAACAAAATCTGAAGTTTTATCTGTCTTTTATTTTAAAAAGTTGCCATTCAGTTAATAGATATTGCTCTAATTATTGTGACAATTCCACATCAGGTTCAAACAACTTGTGTGTTCTTGACAGTATTCTCTGCAAGACTGAGTTTCTTAGCCTGAAAACCACTTTTGCCTGAAAAAGATATTTCTCTTTGGAACCCAAAAGGCCACAGTAACAAACTGCCCTTCCGTGGAGCTTCTTTTATTTTCCTTTTTTTTTTCAGCTGCCAGATTCGAGCTAAATAAAAGCTTGTCTAGGCCTTTTTATTGAACGTGATCCAAATCCTATTCTAGACCATGGTTTTTAAACTCTATTTTCTAAACCTTTTCTATTCTACATATCAAAGACTTGATTAGAGGGTTGAGGACAACACGAAAACAAACCAGCAATATCCCAAGAAACCATATATCACCATTACTGTTTAAACATCATGTTAAACAATAGCTGAAATCCGCATGCCAACAAAAATGGTAGCTTTAAACAATATTTTATTTTCTTTAAGCAAACCAAGATTATTTACGGATCCACCTTTTCTTACACTTGAAGCTCAAAGAAGTATACCATGTTATGGTCTGGTTTGTTCTGTCAGAATGCACTGCTGGCATTGTATTGGTGATACAGAGTTTTGAGAAAACACTTTTAGGGATAGACATATTTGTGTAATTATATTTTGACTTCTAATTTCAGAAAAGGACCAGGAAAGATTCTGGCTTAACAGAAAACAAGCCTAACTATATTCACAATTATATTAGTTATGAGTTCTGGTCTGCACTGTGATATAGATGTGCTAAATGAATCAGTTTAAGAAATAATTTCAATGAGTGAATTGGGCAAAACACTTAAAACTAAATTAATATTGTTAGCATTGGTAACATGTCATATTTATTTATTAATCAAATTTATATAGCCACCCATCTTACAAAGGCTTATTTCAAATCAAGTAAAATCATTAGTTTATCACACATTGACATCAGACTATAGTTCATTCCTAATCTTATACTAAAACATTTTCACTTTTTCATTTACATTTAACGTCATGTTCAAAGCAAAAGACTTACACTTGTAAGATTTGTATCTAGTATCCAACCTAGAACAAAAAACTAAAAATGCTTTCAAGCTAATTTTTGTGAATGTGGTAGCTGGTTTGTACCCCAAACCAGAATGTGGTATACCAAAGCAACAATTCTGAAAATTCTCCCTCTGTATACAGACATAGGAATAAAACCTTGTTGCTATTTCTAGTGTTAATGTCCACGTTTGAGCACTGAGCAGAACTGGACAATAAAAGTTTATAAATGTGAAGCTACATGGACATAATATTTATTTATTTAAATAATTGCCCATTTCATTAAGGTGGTCACATGAAAATATAAAAACCTAATACAGGTAGTCCTCAACTTACAACAGTTCATTTAGTGACTGTTCAAAGTTGCAATGGTACTGAAAAAAGTGACATGACCATTTTTCACATTTAATGACTGTTGCAGCATATGGTTATTTGATTCACATTTATGACTTTTGCAGCACGTGGTCACATGATCAAAAGTCAGATGCTTGGCAATTGTCTGATATTTATAATAATTGTGGTGTACCAGGGCCATGTCATCCCATTTTGCGACCTGACAAGCAAAGTCAATGGGAAGCCAGATTTATGTAACAACCATGTTACTAACTTAACAACTGCAATGATTCACTTAACAACTGTGGCAAGAAAGGTTGTAAAATTGGGTAAAATTCACTTAAGAACAGAAATTTTGTTAAGTGTTGCTTAGCTTCAGAAATGTTGGGTCAATTGTAGTCTTAAGTCAAGAACTTATCGTGTCAATAAAACACTATTCAAATTTCATACTACAATGCATCCCTGGGTCAAAAAAACATTCCCTTTCCAATCACTAAGTCAAAACAATAAAAAAGAATGGTGGTTGATTAAAATCCAGGCCTAACTGCCTGTGGGAACAATCAGGCCTTTTATACTTTAAAGCCCCTGTCACACTGCCCAACGGATGCAAAACGTTTGTAAAAAGGACACAGCGGACGAGAAAAACGTTCCATCCGTTGTNCCTTTTTATAGGCAATATAGGTTTTCCACTCTGTGTCCCTTTGCATCCTCTAGGCATCCTCTAGACATCCTTAATATCCAAGATAGGTCCCCTCTGCGAACGTTTTTTCCGTTTGAAATGCTTTCTTTGTGAGGTGCATCCGCTTTCATCCTTTCTCTGTCCGTGCTACTTACGCTGCGCGTCCGTTCTGCTTCCTCCCTGCGTCCGTTTACCTGCTCTTCAGGGAATAGCCTTACAGAAATGTTCACCTTGAAATGCCATGTAGCTTTCCAATTAATTTCAAAATGTGACAAACACTTGTACGATAAATCCAAAATACTGATTCCAAAATAAAATGACACATGTTGTGAATTTAATGCCAAGGACATAGACGAATAAACGATCATGTTCAGACACTTAATGGCCATTATCAAATTCACTGAGCTGATGATTGTTGTTCCCATTCCTCTCCTGCTTCTATTTTCAGATGTAGAACCTTTCATATCAAAGCAGACTAGACTACTAAATTAGACTACTAAAGAACACACCCTTCCTCCTGCCTTATTTTTACAAGTGGGTGTGTAGTTTTACTGAGGATACTGAGAATAAATAGAAGCTTTAGCCATGTTACCCTCACCAAATTCTTTGACTATTTCCTACAAAATCTACCAACCTCCACCTTCGGACTGTGTAAGAACTCACTTTGAAGCTAGGAAGTTCACTCAATGCCTTCAGGAGACTGTAGCATAATCTTATGTAGGTCATTTTTGAAATCACATTAAAGAACTGTGATTCTGTACTGTGGAAATGCAGAATTCCTGGTAGCCATACAATAAACACTCTAAAATATCTTTCCTCTTAACTTTTTCTTTATTTCCCCCCTGATCTTTAAATAACTCAGACAGTCACTAAATTTACCCATCTGGTCCTCCTTTCTCCAGGGTGATTAATTTTCCAAAGCAGGACCATAGACATACCAACTGGCATTTTGAATCAGTGAAACAAACAGCTGAGTTAAATGAAAGATAGCACGCAAGCACTGGCTGAAAGGAAATTCAATCCCTCTATGTGTGCAACCCAGCTGGGAATGCGTTCATGAGACAGCAGGTGAAGTTCATGTGTGTGGAGTCAGCCAAAAACAATTTTTTAAGTTTAGAAACCAAAATTGTAGTTTTCCTTCTGCACTTATGATTGCTATTCACTATCCAAAGCTTCTCAAAAATTTACTTTAAATACCACAGTATTTATGGTAACCCGTAAATAGAAAGAGAAGAGAAATATCTCAGGAGTAACTCATTCATTAATCACATTTTCAATCTAGGTTTAAATTTTAATCACATTTTATTTTTGCTTTTTTTGTACTGTTGTTTAACCAAGAATAGACCTCAGTCTAAAATCAGATGAACATGTAACTCATAGTCAAATGTAGGCAACTCCAAATGAAGAATGCCATGTTTCGTTACCATGGTTTTCTGGGCCATTGATGGAGAGTATGGTGGCTTCAATCTGAGACACAGAATCAGAGATTGAAGACTTTAAATGTAATTCATTGGGGAGTTTGGTGATTTTCAATCATGTCAATCAATAATCAATCATCCATATATTAGCAAAGATATGCGTGCCAGACAACTAAGATTACTCCAGAATTAATTTTCTGATTCAGATTCCATTAATGGAATGGATCATAATAGGATATCTCTTATACAATAGGGATTCCCAATCCAAAGGCTGCAGAGTTCATTATAAAATTGCAAACAGTTTACATCACTTAAATATTAACTACATGAGAAATAATCCTAATATTTGATATTTGGTTCATTTAATTTTATTTTAATTTCACTGATGATGAAACAAGTTGGGCTTCCCAAGGCCAGTTCAAAATTTAGCATTTTAATTTTTCAGATTTGCCTTCTTCCGGTTTTGAGCTTCTTTGGCGACAGACCAAAACCTTGTCTCTCCGAGGCTTCGATCCGTGCTCGCCGCTGGAGTGCCCTGAGCCGGCTGGTTTTGGGGCTAAGCCACCCCGTAGAGGTGGTGAAGAGAGGGGGGACTGCCTGCAGGGTTGAGGAGAGCCACATCTCTCCTCCCAGCTGGCCATTACTCCCTTTCCCGAAAGCAGTTGCAGTGGTGGTCAGAAATGGCCACCACAAAGAAGAACTTGACCAGGAAGGAATGTGCAGGAGGAAGATAAGAAGAAAAAGTTTTGGTTGACTAGGTCAAACAGCAAAAGCAACAAATAAGGTACCCTGGAATTTAAACTTAATAACATTGTTCCCAAAGAAGATCTTGAATAATCTGCGAAGGACGAGAAGGAAGGGAAAGGATTCGGTTTTTTTCTTCCCTTCCATTTTCTTCCCCTTCCCTTAGGACTTAACAAGGAAAATGAAAACCAATCCACTTGACATTAATACCTTAAGCTGGGAAATAAAGTCAAAGGGATAATAAAGATTTCCGGACATTTAAAGAGTTTTTTAAAAGCTGGAAAGGTAGAAAAAAGAATTTTTTTTTCCAGGAAAAAAGATCTGGAAAAATGTGAGGAGACTTGCTGGAATGAAGGAATGGAACTGTAATTAAAAGTGAAATTTGATAGATTCCTCAAAGTACCGATTTTCATGGAAACTTAAGTAACAAAATAATAGAACCCAAGGAGATAAAGTGAGAAGAAAAAGAAGCAATGTAGTATAAAGCCTTGGATTGACGGAGATCATTTTGAGTTGATTTTTGGTTTTTTGCAAATAGACTGAACTAAAATTAACTGGCGTGGTTGATTTAAAAGTTTTTAAAATTGGCATCACTCTTTGAAGAAACTGAAATGGAACTTAAAAAATGGAAATAGATACACAAGAGGGAGAAGTTTTTTGGCTTCGTGTTTCAATTCTAGAAAATGGAGATTCTGGAACTATGGAGAAGCAACAAGAAAACGCTTGGCAGAACAAGACATTTGGGACCAAGAAAGAAGCCAATCCTTTACATGATCAAATAATTTAAGGGGGGGGGAAGAAAGGGGGGAGAGAGTGAAGGTTTGCAGATCAAGAAAAAAACAACTCAAAAAAATGAAGGACAATTTGAAAGATTAAGCTATAATATAGAAAGCACAGAAGCAAGGGGGATTACAGGATGAGAGAGTTCGAAGTCGAGAGAACGAAAAAGGGCCAAAAAGGAGAGGAGAAGAAGAGGGGAATAAGCAAGGAAAAGAAGGTTGTAGTCAGAAACCAAGAATGGAGGAGTACAGGGAAAAGATATGAGGATTGTAACCATAAGCTATGTTTAGAGATAATGGGTTGGAAAATTAATGTAAAAGGATTCTTAATGTACATACCGATAGCATTTTATATTACAATAGAACTATTATGAGAAAATTATGATGATGGATTCAAATATTTATTGTAATGTAGTGGGATGTTTTAATAAAAATGAATTAAATCGATTGAGATAATTAAAGAACATTTTTAAATTATTAGTAATTCGATTTATAAAAATAAGTAACTGGAGAAATATGGGAAAAAAAGAATAATCATGGAAAGTTTATAAGTGTTCCCAAAAAAAGTATGATATTCAATTAAAAAAGAAATGTAAGATGTTAAGATTTTAATCATATTAATGATAGAATGGAAATTGGAATGAAATGTATGTTTTATTTACATATGTATCATAATTTTTCTATTTAAGAATATTAAGTGTCTATTTTTAAGAACTTACCAAGCGGAGCCGATGGAAGTTACGTATCTATATTGAATGCTAATAATTCAAAGCTAAAGCATGAAGTTAAATAAGAGTTTGAATGGCACAAAATTGTAAAGGATATAAATGTCATACTCTAATTGGTAACTACAGGAAAAAACTATTTAATAAAAATAATATCAATTGTAACAGGATAAGACAAATATAAATATTAATGTTTGAATGGAGATGAGATCATCAAACAAAATTGAGGAAAAGTAAAAGAGGGAAAAAACTATGTGAAAATATAAAATAGAATAAGATTATGAATGATATAAAATATGAGCGATGAACTTGAGTATGTGTCTGTTATGAAGGAGAGTGATAACCTGGACACGATATTTTTCAAAAAAAGATGTTTTATTTTGTATTTTGTTTTTTTCGGAAAACCCAAATAAAATTATCCCCAAAATTTCTATTTTTTCAATTGCCTGTCACTACTTTCCACTAAGGAAAGCAACATGTTAGTGGCTGTAGCAAGTGAAGGATGCCCTAAAGTTGTTAATCCCGTTTTCTTAGTTTAAATTTTTTGCTCTTAGATGGAAATGAATCGTTGAGAACCAGAAGAGCCAACCACCTGTCAATAACACTGAGCTTACCTGAGTGAGTTGAAGGTGATTGATATGAAAGAGGTTCCTACCAATTTAAGGTCATTTAACCCACAGTTAAATCTATTAGCTAAGCCTTCATGCAGTGTTTTTACAGGTGAACTATTTATGGAAATTAACTTTGACCTTCAAAAATACGCTGCTGGAACAAAGAACTGCTTGTGAAGATATAAACAGA
>BHFT01029928.1:0-32525 GCA_004320025.1 Laticauda laticaudata | reverse complement strand
ACCAGAGCGGACAACAATGAAAGGAACGGATGGGTAGGAGGATAGAGACAGGTATGGAAAAGCGGATGCTCCACGGAAGACTATGGATATGGACAGCGGATGGGAGCGGATGGGCACAGTACCGCAGGGCTTCGGGGGAGCACAGCGAGCAGACGCGCACGGAAAGAGCCGGATGCCAAGAGCGCATGAGCGGATGCAGAGCGGAAGCCTAGCGGAATGCCTAGGCAGATGCCTAGCGGATGCAGAGCATTCCACTGTGCAATGCGGGGACGGATGCACTTGCGTCAGCCGCCACGGAATATCAAGGGAAGCAGCTCGAAGCAGGTCACCATTCGAGGAAAGACCTGCTGGCCAGACACAGTCCAGCCAGCCAGCCAGGCCGCCAGCCGCAGCAAGCCAACAACCATGGGAAGAAGAGAAGCCTCTGCCATCTGCTGCGCAGCCGCTGGCAATAAGGACAGGGCACCATCCACCACTGGCTGACTCTGCTTCTGCTGGGGCTTCTGCTGCTGGGCCTTGACTCTGTCTGGGTGCTGGAGCTTCTTGCTGGCGCTGCTACCTGGTACTAGGGACTTGCTGGTGCTTAACTCTGCTGATGCTGCTACTGGTGCTGGGCTGGTGCTCCTGTGGCTGTGGATGCTGCTGGTGGCTTACTCTGCTGCTGCTGATCCTGGTCCTAAGCTGGTGCCTCCTGGTCTCTGGTGCGCTAGCGCTGCTGGTGCCTTACTCTTGCTGTCTGCTGATCTGGTTCCTGCTTGGTGCTGCTGGTCCTGTTTTTTGCTGATAACTGTTTGTTGTTGTTGCTGCTGCTGGTGGTGGTAGGTGTGGAGAGCAGCCCTAACTTGAAGCCCCTGCTGGTGGAGCGCCCAGATGGCTGCCAGCGAGGGGACGGAAGAGGCATACATGTGAACGAGAATGGGAGAGGAGGCAGTACTCCATCGTAAGAGGAACATGAAGGTTATGAGGTGTGGAATGACTGAAGGGAGAACGAGTAATAATTTGGTGGAAGGGACACAGGCTTATCTGAGACACCAAGAGGAAGCAGGCTGCTTGGAGGAGAGAAGGCAGAGAGCTGGCTACATTCAAGGCTCCTCGCTGGTGGAAGCACATGCAACCTGGTAGGGAAGTGCACATCAAGAAATTGGCCAGGCGCAGCATTCAAGTGACGGACGGCAAGAGACCTATGTGATGGGCCAAGGTGCAGCTTTCTTGGAGGGTGAGATCCCGCACCAAGGAGAAGCCCCTCTACCACTCTCTCTCAGGGACAGCCCGCAGAGAGCCAGTCTTTCTGGCCAAGGTCAGATCCTATGTCGCAGGCAGGTATCTTGGAGCATGCCCTGACGGAGACCCCCCGACAAGCTGCACTACCCGTGGCGGAGTGTGTTGGAGGACGCCTGATGCAGTGGGGAGCAAGGAGAGGCACTTTCCACAGAGAACAACCCACATCCACCCCAGCTCCACTCCACAGAAAGCAGGCGAGAGGCAGACGGAGGGGGAGAGCCAACTGTCCTGCTGGAGGTTAAGAGGACATCACTCAGAAGGCAGGCGTAAGATTCTCTCTTCAGCTGGTACACCCACCAACATTCCCATCCTCCAACCGCAAGCCCTTCCTCACTACGTCAACCAGACCTCATGAACATGTCAGAATCAAGTACCAGGTGATAAGGAAAGGTCGCCAGTCTTCTTCAAACCCTCAGACTCACTGACCTGCTCGCCACCCGTCCAGGCTGCTCTCCACCCAGGTGGATGTCACTGCACTCCAGGCTTTCTACTGGCCCTCACTACGCAAGGCTATGGCTACAGAGCTCCAGCAGACAGGCAGCCTCAGTCCAGTACAGGTAGCATCGGATGCCACTGATGCCACCCACACACCGATTTTGCCAGCGCCATGCCACAGATGCCCCACGCAACAGATGCACAAGTCAACAGATGCCACCTCATGCCTCCCTCGCTCAGTGCAGACCAGACATCCCACTACACTCCTCCTTCCCCCCCACAGCCAAGCCGGCCTCCAGAACATTGTCATCGTATTGGGGCTGAACCATGTCTGGAGGAAGGGGCTCTCAACATCAAGGACTGAGCCAGCTCTCTGAGAGCTTCCTCCACACCCGTCCCTGGTTGTCTCGTCGGGGGCCAGGCCGCCAATGACGCCTGCAGACAGCACTCTGCAGGCAGCCACGCTCCACAGAGCTGGAGCCTTCACCTGAGACTGGGCACACTTCAGAGTGACACAGCAGATGCCAGAGACTGGGTGGTGGACCTGTTGACTTTAACTTTGCTTGGACCACTTGGGTATTTTTCTTTTACAGCTTGTTTTAAATCAAAGATTATTTTTTTCTTCACAGGTCGACTTGCTTCATTTATTTTTATTAATAAAGTCTTTGTGAAACTTTTAGAAATTGTTTAAGCCTTGCATGCTTGTGGGATGGGTTTTAAGATAGGTGGTGCGGATGTTGCAGGGAAACTTGGGATGGGTAATAGCTGTGGGCTGGGTAATGCTATGGGATGGGTAATGCTATTGGATGGGGTAAAATAGCTATGGATGGGTTAATAGGCTGTGGGATAGATAAACTCCAGTGCAAGCATAGTGGGACTGTATGGTCCACCCTCCAGGTGGCCACACTATGGCCCTTCATTATCAATAAATGTCATCATTGATTCCACATTTCAACATAAACAAATCTTTATTAATGCCCTGTTCATTGATAGGCCACCTCACATAATGGGCCCAATTCATCTGTTGTGGATGAGACAGGCCTGAAGGAGCATCATCAGATTTATCATCCTAGCCTGTCTTGGCCATCCACTGCTCCAGTGGGGAAGTTGCACAGTGGTTTTTCAGGGGAGGTTTGCGCTGCTTCTTCCCTTCATGTGAAGCTCTGTTGGGGCCTTTGGCAACATCCGAGTATCTATCAGGTTTTCGCCTTGGCTCCATTCCACAGGCTCCATGTCATTGCTTGTTAGAGGTCCATGAGCCTGTTCTGCAACAACTGGGTGCGGGTGCGCATGAGATGTGCAAGGAATGCAAGCAAGCTTCAACGATCCTCTCACCGTCTCTGGGTGGATGCTGCATGGTGGTGAGAAGTAACCTGAACCTGTTGGCCTATGCAAATTCGGGGCACTGTTGAGAGCGGATAACAACAGATGGAACATTTTCTCGTCCGCTGTGTCCTTTTTACAAACGTTTTGCATTCGTCAGCCAATGTGACAGGCCCTTTAGGCAAGTTAGTTCTGCTGCTGTTCACAATAGCAATAGTATTTAGGTTTATATACTGTCCCATAGCACTTTACAGCACTCTTTGGGTGGTTTACAATGTCAGCATTATTGCCCCCAACAATCTGGGTCCTCATTTTACTGACTTTAGAAGGATGGAAATCTGACTCAACTCTGAGCCTGTCAGGATTAAACTCCAGACTGTGGGCAGAGTTTGCTGCAGTACTGTATTCTAACCGCTACACTACCAGGGATTTTCCTCAATCCTCTCCAAATTGTCAAGCAGAGATATTTTTGCTGGAGTAAACATGTCTCTTCCTTTACAGTAAAATCTCTGGATCCTATGAAACTAAAATAAAACTCCCATAGCCAAGCAGAAGCAGGGCAGCTGATTGAAATACAGTTATCTGGCAAAGTTACATATACAGTTAAGCTGATTTTGCAGTCCAACCATATTCCCTACTTTGTTATACAAACATTCTTTTTCTTGCTTTGCTGGAGCACTGCTATCCATAAATTCCTTGAAAAGCAACTGATTTCCTGTTAGCTTCTTCCCTTCATGACAAGAGGAAAAACTTAGCATCAATGTGGCTGAACTATCAGTGACTTCTCAGACTGTAAGTCAAATAATAGGGTGTGTTTTGGCAAAGTAAGCTGAAGGCACCTGGAAAATATTTGTGTTGCAATAGCATGGATATCAGCATCTAAAACAGAAAAATTTGGTGGCAAGTGACTGATAGACAGCACCATTAGAGTGAGCAGTGTAATTAGAGAGTCAAAGATGAGATTTAGATGTATAATCTACTCTGTATGCATGAAGTATTGCAGTGATAAAAGCCTAAGACTTAACTTAAAGTGAAAACCATAGAATTATAGCAGTGAGAGGCCATTTAGGCTCAACTCTCTGCTCAGAGCAAAAATCCATATTAAAACATCTCAATGAAAAGAAGCCCGCCATTTCTCTAATTAATTAGTTTCAGTACTGTTAAAATAAATCTACTACAACTCTGCCCACCTCTAACTTAAATCCATTATTTTATGTCCTGCACTGTAAAAGAGAAAAGCACAGTTTTGGAACTTCTTCTATGTAATATGAATGTTCCTTGAAGAGTGCTATCACTTTAGTCTCTTTTCTCAAAGCTAAAGAATTTCCCTTCATAATACATCATTTGTAATCTATTGATTATGCTTCAAATATATAGAGGAAGTATTAATTCATGAACCTTTGAATCCAAGCCACTGAACGTGAATGCCTTCCAAATATTGTTAGTCTGATAAAGTTTGTACTTGATAAATCTATTATTTCTGGTAATTATTGCATTGTTTTCTACATGGTTGTAAATAACATTGTTATGATTTACTATAGAACTTCCCAGATCCTGAATGTCAGGCTGGGTTTTATATATTATTCCTTTTCCAGCTCTTTGAGGGGGGAAAAGAGAACATTTTTCTCCTCTAGAAATTTAGTACTTGATTAGTTCTTCAGGAGTTGTCAAAGAAAGTACAAACTATCAGCTAGTTTTTTTCAGTATCTAGTATGCAATTTATTGCATCCTGGAGATTAAAGCTGATCATATATCTACCCATCCCAAGCTTCAGTCCTATCTTTTTTATCTTGCTCCTTACAATTTTCACATAAAATATGTACTTTTGTGTTGAACTAAAATCTAAACTAAAGTAAAAGTTGTAGCAATGTTTTTTTTTTTTTTGATTGCCTACTAACATTTTACAATTGATCGACTGATATANTTGTAGCAATGTTTTTTTTTTTTTTGATTGCCTACTAACATTTTACAATTGATCGACTGATATATTGATTATTTTCTTTTCCTTTTTTTTCTATACTTAGGGAATATTTTTAAGGAAGGCATTTTTGTTATTTTTAGCATTGATTGCTAACCTCAACTCATTCTGAGATTTAGCTTCCTGGATGCCAGCTTGACGGTTCCAAATTATCCCACTCTACTCTTCCTTCGTAAAAAGCTTGAAATGATGAAAAATAGCCTGCTGCCATATTTTCAGCTTTAATACTTTTAATCCAAAACATATTACTAAGATGAAGACCAGTGAAATAATGTTTTGCTAAATTTTCAAACCATTCCTTTTCTTTTGCGCAACTCACCAACATCAAATCCCCTTTCCCTTTTTCTCAGAAATGGAGGGAATTCAGTGGCTAAAAGTGACTCCAAAATAATACCTTGTTTCATTCTCCTTTCCCATGTGTCTCTTAGCTTCCCTTCTGCAAACTCACTAACAGAATCTGTAGCCAAAACAAGGGAATGAGTCAACAAAAACATCTTGAATGAACCATAGGGGGAGGGGAAACTTATGTAGCATTAGTAATTGCCCAGTAAAACCTTACTTTATGCAGATCCCTAAAAGGCAAGGGATCAGCATTTCCAGAAAGTGAATGTGCTTTAGAGAAATAATCCTGTGGGTTTTCATCACATCCTTCGTGCAGTTCAAACACATTAACATCAAATGTTTTCACAACTGGCCAGGGGTAGGATTTTTGCTTGAATAAGACTAAAAGACTCCAGGAAACCTAGGATTTGATTTTTAAAAAAGTTGCTACATATAACTAAAAGACAATATTCACACCACATCCTACAATGTAGTTATCATCTTATCAGCTGTCCAGAGTCACCTTATCAGAGAGATGGGGGGCCTATAAATTTAATACAGGTAGTCCTTGAAATACAACCATTTGTTTTGTGGCCATTCAAATTTACAACAGTAGTTTAAAGAAGTGATAGCATCATTTTTCACACTTACGACCAGTGTAGCATTTCCCGTGATCATGTGACCAAAATTCAGAAGCTTAGCAGTATTTAGGACAGCAGCCCTGCCAACTCTCATGGTTCTGCCGTGAGTCTCTCCACGATTTTTTTTTGTCATGTCTCACGTCTTCAACAACAAGGCTTCCTCAAATCTCAGCGCCAAATTTTAAATGCTTTTTTTTTTTCCCCAACAATTTGGGGTTGGCTTATATGCACAATAAATGATTCTCACACAAACAACATTTGAATGCCACTTCTCAGATCATGCCAATATGCGATATTACCATACATGTCATATATAACATACAGCACATTTCTTTTTACCTTCTGGGCGCGCTCCATTTTGCCTTTTTTATCTTTATTAAAATCAAATAAATTAAACTTTATTAATAACAAGCGTAAAAGAACAAAATGACGCCAAGTCAAGTGTCTAAATAAAGTCTACAGTAGCCCCCACCGGTCCTCTGGCCACTCTTATCTGGTCCACTCAGAGGTATGGCCCAGTCTCAGGGGTGAAGGGCACAGTGGGCTGGTGCTGGAGTGCTGGTCTGAAAGCGTCATTGGGCTGCCTGCGCCGCGAGAGGATAACAGGTGACGTGTGTTGCAGGAAGCCTCAGACCAGCTGGGCTGCAGCCCGTGATGTGAGAGCCTCCTTCCTCCATCGCCTGGGGGTGTCCCCAGCCTACCAAGGACAGATTTTCCTGAGGCCAGGGCTTGGCTGTGGGGTGGAGGAAAGCGAGGCCAGTGTAGTGGGGCTGTCCTGCTCTGTCAGCTGGGTGAGGACTGGCATGGCGTGGATCTGTGGTGTGGGTGGCATCAGTGGCCATCGGTGGCAACATCAGTGTCACGAGTGCATCGCTGCATCAGTGGAACGGTGGGCAATGGTGTCGTCCGATGACTCTGTGCCGAATGGGAAGGGCTCTGCCCTGTGCTGCTGGACCTCGCTGGTAGGCCAGTAGCCCTGGTAAGGTGAAGGGGCTGTGGAAGCCTGGAATGGGAGGGAACATCACCTGGGGTGGAGGACGCAGACCTGGACTGGGTGGGAGCAGGTTCAAGCTTGGTCGACGGTTGGGAAGGCAGCTCGGTGTTCCGGTCCTTCACACCTGCGTACTGGGGTTCCTCCATGTCCAGAGGGTCTGGTTGACATAGGTGAGGAAGGGGCTTGCGGTGGAGGATGAGGAAGTCGGTGTGGACCAGCTTGAGAGAGGAGATCTATTGCTAGCTCCGGATGGTGTCCCTGATCTTCCAGCACCCCCTGGACAGTGTGCTCTGCCCCTTCTGTCTGGCTCTCTTCTGCTTTCTGTGGAGGTGGAGCTGGGGTGGATGCGCGGTAGGGCTGTGGTGGAACAGGCCATCTCCTTATCCCACTGCACCACGAGGGCGAGCTCCTCCACGTGCTCCACCACGGTTAAAAACACCTGGTCCACGGGGTTCTCCACCATGCGGACGCTTCCACAGAAACCTGCCCTGGAGACAGGAGCTGACTCTCGGCTGGAAGAGGACTGGCCTCAGCAGGCTGTCGCGAGAGAGACGGTCGTGAGAGGGGCTGCTGCTGCTCCTCGGTGGCGGATCTCACCCTCCAGGGAGCTGCACCTGGCCATGACGTAGGTCTCTCTGTCCGTCAGCTTAACCGTGGCCTGGCCAGATTTCTTGAGGTGCAGTTTCCCGTACCAGGTGTGCATAAGTTTCCACCAGCCGAGGAGCCACATCTGATGTGGTAGCCCAGACTCTCCGCCTTCTCTCCAAGCAGCCTGCTTCCTTTTGGTGTCCCTGTGAGCGGTGTCCCTTCCGCCATAGATAGTCATTCTCTCTCAGCCACTCCAGCACCTCCTCCTCGTGTTCCTCCTCAATGGAGTATTGCCTCCTCTCCCGTTCCCGCATATGCCTCTCCTCCCTTTGCAGGACAGAATGGGCCCTCATCAGAGGGCTTTCCAGGTTGTAGGGCTGCTCCTCCACACCAGCAGGATCATCATTCAGCAAGCAGCAGCAGCAACAGCAGCAGCGGGATCATCATCTTCATGCAGCACGCACAGCACACAGCCAGCACCAGGATCAGCAAGCAGCAGAGTAAGCACCAGCAGCACCAGGAGCCGAGCAGGTCCAGGAGCACGAGGGCAGGACCAGCAGGACCGAGCAGGACACAGCAGGACGAGCAAGACCAGGAGCACAAGCAGGATGAGCAGGACGAGCAAGACCAGGAGCACGAGCAGGACCAGCAGGACCAGCAGGACGAGGAGCAGCTTCAGCAGAGTAAGCACCAGCAGAAGCACCACCACCAGGAGCAGCCTCAGCAGAGTAAGCACGAGCAAGAAGCGCCACGCCATAAGCAGCATCATCAGCTCCTCCAGAAGCAGAAGCAGCAGAAGCCCCAGCCGCAGAAAGAGCGAGCCCATGCTACAAGAAGCCCCAGCAGAAGCAGATTGAGGCCAGGGTTCCGGAGGGTGCCCTGTCCTCTTGCCAGGGGTTGCTGGCTGGCAGGGAGCTGGCAGGAAGGCTCGCAGGAAGGCAGGCAGCAAGGCTGGCAGGAAGGATGGCAGGAAATGGCAGGACCAAGGCGGCAGGCAGGCTGAAGGCAGGCAGGCAGGCACAAGGCTGGCAGACAGCAAGGCTGGCAGGGAGGCTGGCAGGCAGGCAGACAGCAAGGCTGGCAGCAAGACTGGCAGGCAGGCATGCAGGCAGGGCAGGCTGGCAAGGCACTCGATGTGTCTGGATGCAGGTCTTTCCTCAGAATGGTGACCTGCTTGGGAGCTGCTTCCCTTTATATCCGCGGGGCTGATGCAATACATCCTCCCTGCATGCGCAGTGAACGCTAGGCATCCGCTAGGCATCCGCTAGGCTTCCGCTAGCATCCACTAGGCTTCCGCTCTGCATCTGCTTCATCCGCTGTGCATCCGCTTCATCCGCTGTGCATCCGCTCTTTCTGTTCACGCCCGCTTGCTGAGGTCCCCAGAAGCCTAGCGGATGTGCCATCCGCTCCCATCCACTTCCATCCGCTTGGCTTCCGTTCCGCATCCGCTTTCCATCCGTCCTCCCCCGTCCGTTCCTTTCCGTGTTATCCGCTCTGTTTATGCAAATTTTTGCCCCTTTTGAGAGCGGATAACAACGGATGGAACATTTTTCTTGTCCGCTGTGTCCTTTTTACGAACGTTTTTCATCCGTTGGGCAGTGTGACAGGGCCTTTAGTAACTTAACAACTGCAGTGATCCACTTAACACCGCAGAGAAGACATCACAATCCATGTTCCTTTGGTACAAAAGGGGCAGGCCTTGGACTGTGATGTTGCATCCTCTGTCTTAGCTATTTTGGCCCCTCATTTCCATCCAGATACTAATGAGGCCAAATCTTCCTGTTTCAAATCAACCAATAGTGCATCATAATGGAACTTGGGAATTGGTTTTAGTAGGCATATTATTCTATTAATGTGGGATATTATCCAGGGGTGGGTTTCTACCGGTTCTGTCCATCTCTGTAGAACCGGTAGCTCTAAAGAGCAGCAGACATAGAACTAGTTCTATGTCTGCTGATGTTTTTGCCCACCCTGGCTCTTACCTGACCTTTATTTCCTGATTTTTTTCAACTTGTGAAGGGACAATTACAGTTTAAAAAGCAGGAAAAGAGGGCTATTTCAAAGGCTGCTTCTCTGCACTCAGTGTGCTGATGAAGATTTATAGGCACGCGTAAATCACCAAACCTCATAAATGACCGAACTGGTAGTTAACCCTGTTGCATCCCACCCCTGATATTATCCCAAAAACATCCATGCTCACAGAAAAATGAACACTCTGATGCATCAGGATCTTTCAGCAACTTTGTACAAGTAGTCCTCCACTTATGACAACAATTGAGCCCAAAATTTATGTTGTTAAGTGAGATATTTGTTGAGTGAGTTTTGCCCCATTTTATGACCTTTCTTGCCACAGTTTTGAAGTGAATCACTGTAGCTGATATGTTAGTAATTTGGTTGTTATATGAATCTGTCTTTCTCATTGATTTTGTTGTCGAAAGATTGCAAAAGATGATAATATGATCTTGGGACAGAGCAATGGTCATAAGTATGAACCAGTTGCCAAGCATCTGAATTTTGATCACTTGATTATGGGGATGTTGCAACGGTTGAAAGTGTGAAAAATGCTCATAAATCATTTTCAGTGCTGTTGTAACTTTGAATGGTCACTAAATGAATTATTTTGAGTTGAGTTATCTTAGCGTGCTGATCTTATTTTCTAACCTAATTGTCTTTTTTTGTAGTGCACTGTTTGTTTTTGTTTGTTTTTTGATTTTGCATTAAAAATATTCAGTTCTAGCTGCACCCACGTTGCGCAGTAGTTGGTTTGTTTCTTGCAGTGAGCTGGTGATTTTATTTGCTATTACAGTATTAGCATCTGTTAATATTTATGCTAGCTGTTTATTTGGATCAAACTTCAATACAGGCAATCTTATTATGTTGTTTTTGTGCTGTTGTAGTTGTCCAGTTATTTAAATTTCTCTTGTTTTTCTTTAGTTACAAGATTTTGTTCTTTCTGAAGAGAAGGCAGAGGAGAGAGTACTTGGTTTGGCAATGAAAACTATTCGGTAGCTATGCTGGTTTCCTCTATTGCCAACATCACCCACTCATCCACACACACACCCAGTCAGGCACAAGAACCCAGGAGCCAGGATAGAACTAAAAAGCTCTGCGAGTTTATTCCATGCAAGCTATACACAAGAATCTGATCTACTAAGAGTCAAGTGAAATTGGCAACAAATAAGAGTCAACAGACTTCAAGGGGGTGGGGGGAATTAGCCTTAGGACTCTTTTGAGGTGTGCATTTGATGCATTTGACTCTGGTCTCAGGGTCAATGTGTTCATTTTCTATGCCCCCTCCCCTGTGGTTTGCCAATATGATCGGAACTACTTTTGGGAAGGCTTCTATTTCATTGCCCTGGGTAGATTCTATTTTTATAAATACTTTATTTCATAGTTGGATGTTCTAGCCTCTGCTCTATTATTTCTGATTCTGCTTGTTGTCCTTTTTCAGAACTGGTGTATTCTTTTCAGATATCCTCTTCTAGTTGGATCTGATTTGTAGTAATAGATCATTAATTCTTCATTTGCAGTTTTTGTAGATTTTCAAAGGGTAAACAACTTTTCTTCCAGTAATCCTGCAGCTGCTGGTCCTGGTTGTTCAGCCAACATTTCTGAAATCTATTGCCCATTTGTCACTGAAAGTCAGGAACTCCAACACAGCAGTAATGAGGAAGCTAAGAAACTTAATTTACTTTAGGAAGCCTCCTGCTGTCACTTAATTTAAGTAGCCTTTTTCAAAAAAAACCCAGCTTCCTTTCAGGCAAATGCAGGAAAAAGTGTGGTGGACCAAAGATCTATTCAAGCATTCACCTGAATGTACAAGAACTAAACCAGTCCTAGGTATATGACTGCAATCTTTAGCCAACTTGTTCCCATAAGCAGATCCTCTATGGATTTTTGTGCAGTTACCAGATTCTAAAAGGAACTTACAGGTTTCAGAATGAAGGCTTCTAATTGGGTTCAGTTGAATCTGGTAAAATGCTTAAAAAAAAATTTTAAGCCTTATATGACAGTTTTTCAAACTGTCATTTGCTCTGAAGGTCTAAAGACAAAAATTATTCGTACGAGACTTGAGGCATATGTACATTCACCCCCTATATATACCTTGTCCTTGCATATTGAACACGAGATCTAATATTTGAATCACACACACACACAGTGCAGCTGCAGGAATGTTGAATGTTTCACGTCGGCTTCTTACTTCCCAGAAATCCTTCCTTGATTATCTTTCCTCCTCTTTTTAACCTGCCTGCAGGTGTGCTTCGTGACTGTTTGATTTTGGTAATGTACAGAGTTGTGTAAGAACAAAAGCAAATGAAAAAGTGAAAGTCAAGATGGGTTGCCTCTAAGAGAGGGGTTTTAGCATCCTTGAGAATTTTGTGTTTCCCTGCCTCAGGCTTGTACTTAGAATTTGATGCTAAAAATACACCTTTCTATCTGACCTGCAAACCCAAATTCTGTGAATTAGACAAGCAGGCACATAATATTGCCATGCATAATCATTAGCGGCCTTATTTAAGCCCATGTCCAGTGGCAACGGATGCAAAAAGGACACAGGGGCGGAGGGCGAGCAAAATGTTTCCATCCGATTGTTATCCGCTCCTCAAAGGGGCAAAAATTTGCATAACCAGAGCAATAAACACGGACGCGGGGAGGACGCCAGGGCGGTTGCAGAGCGTATGCGAATGGAAGACCAGCGGATGGAAGCGGATGGAGCGGAATGTCGCAACCGCAGGGCTTACCAGTAGGCTCAGCAACGTACGCGGACACGAGACACAGCGGATGCACAGCAGATGAAGCGGATGCAGGCGGAAGCTAGCGGCATGCACGCGGAAGCCTAATTGGATGCCTCGGCATTAATTGCGCATGCGGGGGGGATGCATGCGTCAGCCCCCGCGGATATAACGGAAACAGGCTCGGGAAGGCAGGTTCGCATTTTCAGAGGAAGACCTGCTGCTGGACGGATTGGCTGCCTTGCCTGCCCTGCTGCATGTCTGCCTTGCCAGCCTTGCTGCCAGCCTTTGCTACCAGCCTTGCTGCCACTGGAGACCTCCCTGCAGCCTCTACCAGCCTTGCTGGCACCTCCCTGCCAGCCTTGGCTGCCAGCCTCCTGCCAGCCTGCCTGCAAGCTTGTGCTCAGCTCTGCCTGCAACTGTGCCAGCCATCTGCCTGCCAGCCTTGCGGCCTGCCTTCCGTGCCAGCCTTGGTTACATGTCTGCCTGAACGCCTTGGTGCCTGCCTAGCCTGAAGCCTTCCTGCCAGCCTTGGTGCCTGCCTCCCTTGCCAGCCGTTTGGTGCCTGCTTGGTCCAGCCTTCCTGCAGCCGTTGGTGCCTTGCCTGCCTGGCCAGCCTGCCTGCCAGCCTTGCTGTTCTGCGCTGCCTGCCAGCCTTGGTGCCTGCCTGGCCCTAAGCCTTCCTGCCAGCCTTGTGCCGTGCCTCCCTGCCACCTTCCTGGCCAGCCTTGGTTCCTGCCAGCCTCCGGCCAGCCAGCCAACCCACAACCATGCGGGGAGACACAGCCTCAGCCATCTGTGTGCCAAGCCCTGGGCACAGAGCGGACAAGGGCTACCCATCCCGCCCTGGCCCTCACTCTGGTTCTCCTGGGGCTTCTGCAGCATGGCTCGCTCTTCTGGGGCTGCCCACTTCTGCGGGGGGGGGGGGGGGGGGGGGGGGGGGGGGGGGCTTACTCGGGGGGGGCTTCTGCTTCTGGAGAGGCTGATGACAAGCACTCAGCACAAGCCCACTCCACAGCACTGCACCCTCACCCCTGGGACTGAGCAACCAAAGGAGTACCAGAGTACATTTTTGTCTTATAGCTTGTTGTTAATAAAGTCTATTTATGATTCACACACTTGCCTTCATTCCTTTTTTTTCATAAAGTCTTCTTGAAACTTTTTAGAATGATTTAAGCCTTTGCATGCTTGTGGAGGGGGTTAAGAAGGTGGATGGTTAAGATAGTGTGGGATGGCAGGGTACCTGTGGGATGGGCAGGGATACCTTTGGGATGGGTAATAGCTGGTGGGATAGATCTAAACCTCCTAGGCAAGCATAGTGGGACCTGTATGGTCCACCTCCAGGTGCCACAACCTATGGCCCTTTTATTAATCAATAACATTTAATCATTCATCAACACATTTCAACATAAAACACACAACCTCTTTATTAAATGCCGCTTTCATTGTGGGCCCACTCCAACATACATGGCACAATCTCATCAGTGTGATGAGACAGGCATCCATCAAGCATCTACTCATCCTGTCTTGCCCACTCCACTGCCTCCAGGGGCTGGGATTGCACCATTGTCTCAGCGAGGTTGCGTGCTTCTTCGCTTCAAGTTGAAGGCTCTGTTTGGGCCTTGCACATCCAGTGGCATCAGGTTCCCCTTGCCTCCATTCCCAGGCTCCATGTCCCCATTGCCTTGTTGGGAGGTCCATTGAGCCTGTTCTGCAACGACTGGGTAGCGGGTGTGCATGAGATTGTGCAGGGATGCAGCAAGCTTCCACGATTCCTCCTCACCGTCTCTGGGTGATGCTGGCAATGTTGGTGAGAGTACCTGGAACCCTGCTTGAGACGCAGGATGCCAAAAGGCGTTGTCCACCACCGCCTTCCTGGACAGCCTGTAGTTGAAGATCCTCTCTTCCGGGTTGAGGAGTCTGGAAGTGTAGGGCTTTCATGATGTAGGTCTGTGGGAGAAGGCGTTATCTCCCACGATGAAAGTAGGGCACATCTTTGCGTGGTCGTTGGCAGGGGTTCTGGATATGGGAAGCCCACAATGAGGTTGCCTTCCAGCTCCTCCTTGAGGTGCTGGCGTTGTATACCTGGGCATCTTGAAAGATGACTGCTGCTGAAGCAATCGATGTACATGAACTTGTTAGTCAGCATTCAACCATGTGAAAGGATGGAGCTGAAGAAGCCCTTGTAGTTGAAATAAGTGGGCTGATGTTGGTTGGAGATTTGCAGGCCACGTGCTTTGCCATCTATGGCTCCAATTGGTGTGTGGGTAAGTTCCACTTCTATACCACTGCTCTGCAACTTTCTTCAGCTTCTTCAGTGGAGGAGGCGTACTGGAGGAGCTCCTCCTTGTATTCTCGATGATGTCACTGCACCACTTCTCTGACCAATGCTGATGGTGTTGATGGCACCGTCCAGCCATTACTGCATGCTCCTTGTAGGAGGCTCCCGAGGCAGGTGCAAGCAGAGTGAGTGCCACCTTGAGCCAGGTTCCAGGCTGGGTCCGGAAGCTGGTGTTTGCCTTGGTCAACCTGGGTGTCAAGCGCTGCACAAACTTCGTCAACATGGGCTGGAGATATCCTCAAATGAAGTTCTGGAAGCGCCCGAGTGTTCTTCGTTCCTGAGCTCCACCATCAGCTTGTTGTACAGTCCGTCCTCTGCCTCTCTGGTGATCCATCTTCAGATCAGACTCTTTTTGGGTGCCTCCTTTTCTTCTCGCAGTAGAGTTCATCAGAGCCTGCAGATGGCTTCGCACTGTTGCAGAAACGATGGTGGCTGCCTAAAAGGACTCTTGGTTACAATCCATGGTTGGACAAGACTGGATGCTGTGGAAGAGTAAGGCCAGATGAAGGTGCAGAGGTCTGCACCTCTGGCCTGCTGTTCTTGAAAGTGAGATGCAGGCGAGTTGCTCCCCCTTTTATAGCAGTATAGTGTGCCCTTTTGCATCCTCTAGGCATCCTCTAGGCATCCTGCAGAACATCCTTAATCTCCGAGATAGGTCCCTGCGAACGTTTTTTTCCGCTTTTAAACGCTTTGTTTCCGCTTGGCATCCGCTTCTGCATCTTTTCTGCGTCCGTTCCGCTTCCTCCCTGCGTCCCGCGGCAGATGCAAGTTGTGTGGATGCGTTAGAGATGCCTAGCGGATATAGCGATGTGTAATGGATGCAGAATGGATGCATCGCGGTATGCGTAGCGATTGCAGAAGAACGGACGAACTGGTACATTTTCCACGCAAAAGTTTTAGGCAGCCCAAAACTTTTGGAGCGGATGGAAACATCATAAAGCGGACTGCTGGACGGATTAGAGAGGAAGCCAAACGGAGGCAGTGAGTAACATGCATTTTCGGAAACGAATGGCAAGTTTTTTGTCTGTTTTACATCCTCTTTGCATCCGTTGGTTCACTGTGACATGGGCTTTCGGTGCCAAAACGTTTTGCCAAGGACAGAAAGTGGCAGGCTGAAGGAGATAAAGAGGATATTATGAGCCAAACCATACATAAGAAGGAAATGGCTCTTCCCTGTAAGAAAGAATATCTATTTCCCTTTGAAACTCTCCAGGCTCTTCCCCCCTTCAAGCAGCCTTGTATAGATTTTGCAAAGCTGGTCTGAATATCTGGGGCAAAGAATTTAGTAGGGGGATTTCAGAGAAAGACAGGCTGCCCAGAGATGGCTGCAGCTACTTTCTCCCATCTCCTTTGCTCAGCAAACTCTCTTTGCTGAAAGTCTTTGGAGATTCTCAATCATCCAGGTGATGGCTGTCCGAAATCTGCTTTTCCAAAAGGTAACTTGACTTTTTTTTTCTTTTGAAAGTGTTTCATTTCTCATCCAAGAAGTTCCTTCAGTTCTCCAAGAAGTTTCTTGGATGAGAAGCGAAATGTTTCCAAAGGGGGGGGGGGGGAANGGGGGGGGGGGGGAGAAACAAGAAAACCCAGTTGTCTTTTGGAAAAGCACTTTTTGGGATCCTTTGCTGAAGAATACTTTGCAAGGGACAAGCATATATGTTGGATGTGGTGTGGCTGCATTGTAGCATTGTAGTTTGGCCCCCAGAATCATTATGTTGTTTTAGGAATGAGCTTGAGTTGACAAATGTGACACTCTTGAGTTGACAAATGTGATAGGCTAACAAAAATTCTGCCATCTAATGTATTAATAGGGCATGTGTGACACTTACTGTGTTTAAATTTCCTACTCAAACATATTGGGAAGCTTTTTTAATTTGTTTACTCAAGTTTTATAAACTGCTCTCATTGAGGAGGTTCTGTCTGTGCCAGTGGGTAGGCAAAATATTACTTTCCCTTTGTGGTGACAGTTGTTGTCTAAAAGAAGCTCTGTCAATCTATGTCAGATGAACTGCTCTCAATGGCCAACTCTAGTGTTTACTGATTCACAGCAATTTGTGAATTAGTCAAGTTCAGAGTATAGTACCTCTCTCTATCGTACCTCAAGTCTTGTATCTTTCTTCCTGTTTGAGATATACTATATTTTTAAAAAGCAAGAATGCCCCTCAACTAAAAGAAAAACAAAACATTGTTAGGGAATTTGTGGAAGTGCCAGCAAGGATGGCTTGCTAGGATAGGCATAGACAGCCACATGGCACGTCTATCACTTTGAATTAGGAGCGGGCATTATTTGCCCCTCCAGACAAACTCCCACAATCCCTGACTTGGACTAGTTTATGTATTCAATGATCTCAAAAAAAAAAAAAAAAAAANTCAAAAAAAAAAAAAAAAAACCTCTCAGGCTACTTATTTACTGCTGTCCAGCATGAATAGCTCTCTTTCCCTCTGAATACAAACCCACAGGAGCTCCACTTTATTTAACTCTGCTATTTAATGTCAGCATGAAATTGCTGAAAGAGATAATTGGAAAAGAAAGCAAGCAATGCCATTAGAATATTGGTGATAATTGCAGTTCTACTGTCGCAGTTCTTTTATATCCTTCGTCCCATCCAACTGAAGCAACAAAAGAGTTTAACCAATACATGGTGTGGCAAAGAAATGAATGAAAGATAATTTTCTGAATCTCAGGCCAGATAAGAAAAATACCCTCAGGACAGGTGAAATTTAAAGCAGGCATTGCAGTCCTTGACTCCCCAATTTTCTCTTAAAATTTTCAGTTTTCATGGCTATTTGTGGGCCATGAGGGTAGTTGCCCATCCTATCAGATTAATTAGAATGGATAAAATTCAAGTCTCCTCCTTTAAATGTTGCCTCCTGATGGGACCTGGAAATGCATCTTAATGGCTGCCCTAGCCATTGGAACAGCCTCCCATATGAGATCCCAAGGCAGCCTTCTTGTGGACTCCCTCCTAATATTGTAGATTTGGAGGCTTGCTTATTAATTTTTATTTTTAAAAAGAAATTAAAAATTAATTATTTTTAGTTTTATTTTGTTTTTGCAAGCAATAAGAAAAGGTGAGAGTTTGGCTTTAGCTCTAATTGTACTCAATATTTGTTTGTTTGTTTATTAAATTTACTTGCCACCCACCACCTATTCAAACGATTCCAAATACTGGAATTTGACCTTTATTAATTTCTTTTAAAAAACAGACCTTGATGTGCATAGCTTAGTTCAGTAAGATACATGGTAGAAAATTGTACTATATTATCCCAGTGCTTAGCAGAAGTATGAACTGTGAATTTTTGACTGCAAGCAGAAAGAATCTTTAAAATTGCTTGATTATATACCATATCAATAATACTAAAAGTGAGGTTAAATCAGAAAAAAAAATGTCTGTAAACATTCAGACTTTCACCCTCTACATTCAACAGGAATTGTAAGCTTATTCTCCTCATTAAGTTGAGAACCGGGATCCTAATATATAACCTTCTGTTATGATTAAATGTCTCTCAGCTCAGAGGGAATACTTTATATTAAAGAGCTGTCAGTCTCACATTCCAAACTCACTGCATTTCTCAAGACTCTATATTTAATTTTAGATAGCTTGCATTATTTCAAGCAGATTCTTGAATTCTGATGAGAAAGGTCAATTCTATTTGAAATTTTAGAAAGTTTGTCACACTATGGAGTTTGAGACCTCTTGTTTTATCAATGCTGAATTGACTTAGCATGATCTTTATCCTTATAGAAATAATAGAACTTTTTTAAACACAGTACATCCTGCTTATTAACTGCTTTGACACTTCTCATTTTGAAAAGCTAAATCCACTGTGAAATTGGTTGTTGCTTATTTCAGAGAACTTCCTGGGTCTATCTCAAAAGAGAGTTGAGGTAAGGAAGTTTGCCTTGATAGTCTGGTCTGCCTCATGAACAGCAGTCACTGTACAGAGCAGGCCCTCCCTGCATGCAGAAGACCCTGCTGCCAGATGATGCCAAACAACTGTTTTTTGGGGATGAGAACCCCTTCTACTTTGATGAAGACATTTGCAGGAATGTTTTGCTCAAGTCATTATTGAAGAAAAGCATCTCTGTACAGCCCTGCTGGTCTTAGTCAATAAAACATAGCCCTCAAACTACAACAGTAATGAGGACCATAATTGCTACTGATGAGTGATGCAGTCATAAAGCATGTTGTCGTGTGATTGCATTGCTTCGTGACAGCAATCCTGACAGTCCCTGTTACTGACATTAACCAAATCCCACCAGATGTTAGGCCTTCTTGGCTTGGTCCCTTTCAGCACAAATCCTTGGTGAAATAAGGAACTGCCTTCTTTACCTTTCCTTCAACTTCCACCCCCACACACACACCTATTTCTGCCCTCATCTTTTCTCTTTTGATCACACTGCCCAGTGGCATTTCTTTATGGTGGCAGCACTGGGGTAGAGGCCCAGGTGTCAAGCGCCATAGAAATCAGGACATCCAGGCAGTCCAAATGAGTATAAAGATTTATTGCAAGCTTAAGGTCTCTACAAGAATCTGAACTACTAACAACCCAAGCAAATTTGCGGTAGTTAAGGGTTAGAGGAATTCAAGGTGGACTGAGCTTAGATCTCTTGTGGGTGTGAAGGGACTAATGAATGAAGACAGGTTTGACCCACCCTCTCAGGCTCAGCCTGGTCAACTGTTAAAACAGGACAGTCAGCAGTTTCAGCCAGCTGCCACCATCATTTGGGCTCTATTTTAGTCTTAGCATCACTCAAGCACCACACTGTGGCTAGCCATCCCAATGCCACAGTGCAAAGCCCCAGTCAACCCAGCTGCCCTGCAATCCTCAGGCCTTACTGTGCCCAGCTGACTTTTACTGTCTTCCTATGTGAGATATCTGCTGGCCATTTCTTCCGGAGGCTGCTCACATTGTTCTCCAAATAACACATATGTCATCCTCCAAATGGCATGTGCCATTCTCATAATGCTTCAGAAAACCTTCGAAAAACTTCGGAGGCCTTCCATCACAAAAACAGTGCATGATATTTGGAGAACAGCGTGTGCTATTTGAGGAACAGTGCAAGTGGACTTGGGAAGAAAGCTTGGCACAGCCAGCCCACAGGCCAGATGCCGCTTATCATCAGTGGAAAGAAAACAGTGAAGGTTTGTTGGGTGCAACAGTTCCTACAAAATGCAGGATGGCAGAGTGGCTGGGGCTTTGCACTATGGATCTGGGGCCACTGACTGCACTGAGAGTTTCAGGTGGTGCTTCTTGGCTGAAGTAGTAGCCTGGGCTGGAAGCATGTGGCTGAGACTGCTAAAGGCCCCAGGTATCTACATCATTAACAATGCTGCTGTGCAGGACAGCTAAAAGAGCTGAGATGGAGAGGGGAGTTGAGATGCCCCTGTAATCATAAGTGCAAGTTAGCTGCCAAGAGCCAAAATTTTACTCACAGGACACTGGAAATTTGGTGACTAGCATAAGTATTGTTTGTTCACTGACTTGTAACATCAAGTGGTCTCTCAGAAAATGGTCATACTGAGAGGATGACTATCTGTATTGTTATTGGAAAGCACAGATCCTTCCCAAATAATATTCCCACACAATCCAATTCAAAATTAGATGGTTCAACATAATGAACACCCCTAAAATGGTCTTGGTTTTAACAGTCAAGCTCAGTTTGCTTTCATCCAAGCACGTAGATTATTTTTTAAATTCTTATATGAAGGAAGGAAGGAAGGAAGGAAGGAAGGAAGGAAGGAAATTTCCTGCTGTGATTCTAAAGCAAGAACTGACTTTATTGTCTCTTTGCCATTTGCTCAAAACAATTTGATTTTAGGAATGCTTAATATAAATTCTGTCAGGATCAAGATTAATTCCCTCAGTGTTTGGCAAAAAAAAAAGATTAAGTATTAGGTTGTGAAGACTGAAGTGGAGTATGTGGGATCTAGATATATATTAACATTTTGGGAAAAAACATCTCCAGGGACAGGTTTCAACCCCAACTAAAAAAAGAAAATCCCAACACAAGATAAAAAGGGAGGAGAAAATTTGTCTTTTGCTATTTACTTCCTGTTCTGTTCTCCACACATGGGGAACTGGTTAATGACCAGAAATTACACAGCATCAATCTTCACCTTTCACAGAGGGAGAGAATACGGAAAATTTCTGTTTCTGTCTTCATGCAAAAATCCTGCCAACAGCCCTCAAGGTACCCCAGAGCCTTTAAGTATAAAATAATTGCCAAGCTGTCATTTTAATGGACTCAGCTAATTCCTCAGTCTTTCTCTTTCCCTGGACACACAGTGCTTCCCTACTCAAAATGAAGGGTTCTTGACTGTTTTCATAAGATATTGGCCCTTCAAATTGGTAAATATTTAGCAGCTTTATTAAGGTCGTCCTTACAACTCAGCCAAGCTAATCATGCCATTTTATAGATATAGTATGAGAAGATTTAATCAACAGGTACAGAAGGCAAATGAATTATTCAACATCATTTTGATTTGTGCTATAAATCTCAGAGATGATATAGGATATTCTGAGTTTTCATCTGCAGAGGAAGAGAGAACTCTGACCCCAGTGGTGGGAAATCTGACATTAAACAAACAAACACCATTTTCTCCTTCCATTTCTAGGACTGGTTTTCCTGGCAGCAGGATTTCTGCTTTGGGGATGAACCAAAAAGATATATCCTGGGAATCATCTGCTTAGATTCTTTTCCTGTCCTGGATTTAACATAGAGGGCAATTTCACACATTAACCAGATGCCTAAGAGATAACATCAGCAAATAGCTTCTGGCGGATATCTCTATGGACAGCTTACAATTTGCAGCCAGATCCATGGTTTCCAGAGATGGGACAGCACCGGGAGGTAGTCCACCATTAAGCTCTTTTCAGGAAATGAACTAAGCGTCTCTTGACACAGTCCTTAGTATTAAACATGGCCAATATTGTATAGAAACCTGAAGGGAGAATAAGTACATGATAAGACCAGCTCCTATCCTTCAGCCCAACAATAGCAGTCCAATTTTTTTTGAGTAGGAAGCAGTTAGAGAAACAATTAATGGTTCCCAGCCTGCCCAAACAAATGCACTATTGCAGGCAAGGCAAAAGAACCGAAGAAAATATTCCTCAATTTTATGCTGTCATTCACAGGTCAGCAGATGACCTGCATGGTACAGCAGACTCACAGAAGATACGGAATTCATATAAAACCAAGAGAAAGTTTCCTGCCATTCCCCAAGTTCAAATACAAAGAGAAGCAGCTCAGAATGAAGGAAACATGTGTAGTGTACTGGCACTATATCTCGAACATGCTGTAGAAGGGTAAAAAGCCAATGGCCTATGTCTCCTACAACAGAGTTCTCAATCTTTCCAGGGGGGAGGGGAGGTGGTTCCATGTGAGTAGTGGGCAAGCCCGCGCATGTGTGCAGCTCCATTTGTGCTCGTGCAAATGGAGAGCACGCACACACACTCACCTGTTGCTTCTGCAAGTGTGGATGCACGCATGCACACTTGCCCACCACTTCTGTAGCCCAGTTCCAAACAGCTCAAGGCCCAGTAATGGGCTACATCCCAGGGGTTGGGGACTCCTATTTTACAAAACAGCAGGTTATATCATTTATCACTAGCAGGCTGTGTTGCTTCTTTCTAGCAGCATAGCCCATCTCAACAGCTCTAACAGAAGGAATCCCATCGGCAGATGATTTTAGGGCAGATCCATGTATATTTATTAAACATTTTAAGATAAACATGTTTGGCTATGCAGAAAGTACTGTAATGGCTATTGTTCCAGTGTGGGAATACTGTTATAGTTCACCCATGATAATACGAACTACTGGCTGTGTTTGCTAAGTGTTCTTCCATTTCCTTCCATTTCTGGTCCACTGGTGGGATTTTTTTTTTCTGTTGCAATGAATTATTCAATTGAAAAAGAACTTGAAGTTCATTGAGCTAAAGTCAGTGCACTTATCTGAAAGTGAGAGGATTTCTCAATGGGATATGAGAAAGTTAAGCTCTGCCTTCCAGCTGCCATAGATGGAGTTAACTCTTCCCTCTCAGATCCATCTTTCAGCAACCAGAAAGATACTTCATTTTTCAAACTGTGGCCAGCAATTAGGAACCCATAGCCATTTTAAAAAAATATAGAAAAGGGACAAGGCTGGTTAGTTGAGATTAGAAAAGCTCCCAAACCCTAGGAGATATTTGGGGTCATGATGACTTCTTACTTTCTTGTTTAGTTTAGTTTAGTTTATTGTCATTGCACCTCATACAACGAAATCAAAAACCATCTCCAGTGCACATCATGACCATGAAAATAAAATACACACATCCTTCACACTCCACACATTGAAACACCACACCAACACTGCATTTATACAGTAGAATTCAAAAGAGCTACTGCCCTGGGATAGAAGCTGTTTTTCAGCCTACTTGTCCTTGTTTTTATTATTATGTACCACCTGCCAGATGGTAATAGTTCAAAAAACTATTCCCAGGATTCCCAGGTTTCCAGGATGAGATGGGTCTTTGAGAATATTTTGAACTTTCTTAAGGCAGTGGGAGCTATAAAACTCTTCCAAAGAGGGGAGAGGGCAACCATACAGAGGTGCAGTAAGTTAAGATACTCTTTGTGGTGCAGTGGTAGAAGGTCACCAGCAGTTTTTCATTCAGTTGTTGTTTTCTGAGAAGTCTCAGGTAGTATGATCTCTGCTGGGCCCTTTTGACCAGGGCTGCAATGTGAGCACCCCAGGTCAGGTCCTCTTTTATGGTAACACCCAGAAACTTAAAACTGGCCACTTGCTCCACTCGGTCTCCATTGATAAGCAAAGGCTGGACATCTGATCTATTCCTTCTATAGTCCACTATTAGCTCCTTGGTCTTATTGGTGTTGAGAATCAAGTTATTGTCTCCACACCACGAAAGCAGCCTGTCCACCTCAACTCGGTAGGCAGACTCATCCCCCCGAGAGATGTTTGTGTTTTGAGAGCCAGGCAGCAGGAGTTTCCAAATTTTATTTTATTTTTAAAGTAACAAGTTCTATAAGCAGAAAAAGTTGGGGGGGCGGAATTCCATGAAGATGAAAGGGCAATGGAGGAGGTGTTAACATCATAGAGCTGTTTGGATAAAAAGGTGTGATAAACATATTATAAATAATAATGTTGAAATTCGTCTTTAAAAATCTGGGTGAGATCAGTGTTTCCTGATGAAGCTCTCTTTAGCCAAAGTGGGAGGAGAATTTAAACTCTTGAAGAACAAAAAGAAGAAAACCCTAGTAAAAATTTCTTTTCATGTTGCTGATATTCATTTTCAGGATTAGATGGTTAACAGAACAATCTGTGAATGTCAGAAACAAAGAGTGGCAATTCTATACACACCTGGCTAGGAATAGGCCCCATCAAACACAGTAGAATGTGAGGTTCCTCAGAGCAGGGGTCTCCAACCTTGGCAACTTTAAGACCTGTGGACTTCAAATCCCAGCTTTGCTAGCTGAGGAATTCTGGGAGTTGAAGTCCACAAGTCTTAAAGTTGCCAAGGTTGGAGACCCCTGCCTCAGAGGGACATCATGAGATCATTGTAACCATTGCAGACATCTAGCAAAATCCACTGAGCAGTCAGAAATCCCAGAAGTGAATAACCCAAGCTTCCTTTGATTTTGTTTTCCTCCCTTTTCTCTTTCCCTTTTAGGAACCCCCAGGTGGCAGCGGTGGCAGCAGCAGCTGGAGCAGCAGCAAAGTGGCAGAACCCCTCCCACAAACCTGAAATGCCGTCTTACAGAAGACTAAACTGGCACTGGAACAGAATAGCACCCAAGAGAACTACATCTATCTCCTTTAATTATCCTGTGTACATATTAGTCAGTGGAAATGCTTTATAATTTCTATAGCTAAGGCCAGCTAAGCTATAGAAAAACCAGGTGTGCATAAACACTCTCCCTGAAGTTAGCCAGGCAAATTAAAATCATGTACACTGTGACGGGGGGAGGGAATGTATTGAATTTCCCCAGAGGGAAAAAAATTATATAGATCATGACTGTTATAATTCATCCACATTGATAACTCTGGAGACTTACCATTTTTGTCTGTCTTGAAGAGGACTTCCCATCTAACGGCACTGAATTTATACGTTTCCATCTTTTGTACTAAGGTGAGAATGTACAAGTTCCAATATTTGAATTCTGCAAGTACTTTTGTGTCCATATATCACTGATAAGTCTACGTCCTTGCTTTCCCTCCTACCCAAAACACTAATGATGTGTGCATAAGTGCTTGCAGGATCTCATATCCGCATGATACATTCAGACCATGTCCTTAGAAGGACATTTGATCTCAATACATTTAGTCTAAGATTTCAAAATCTGCACCTTGGGACGAGACTTAGTCTCGTCTTGCCATTTTACCCTTTTCTCTACTGCTAACTCCTCTGGATTAGAGTTTCTCTGGAATTATATGAATTGTGTTTGCAGTCCTCACTGTTTTGTTCTTAGTTTTGTATTCCATTACAATGTTTCTTTCCCCTTTTACAAAACTAACTTTAGAAGTCTTGAGATAATAGAAGATTTAGCCAAAGCTTGAATACCTAAAACACCTGAAACCAAAAAGTGATGTATTAAAAGAACAAATCAATATATTAATTTCTAGCTGTTTCATGATGCCTAAGATATTCTCTGTGTGGGTTGAGTTGAATCATTTCATCCAGTCTGATATATGTTGGCTTTCTGAGGTCTTATTGGGCTACTTACAAAAAGTGGGTGTGGAAGCACATTCTTTCTTAGACCTCCTCCCCTGTGAGCAATTATAACAGTATAATTCCCTTGTAAGTGAATGAGGTTTTGCTGTGAAGTTGGCAATACTGTGCCCAGAGATGTTTGGGGTAGCCATCATTTTTTAATTGTTTTCCTTCCAGTTCCCATAATTAGATTTGAAAGGATTTCTGCTAGGATTTTTGTGTTCCTACAACTTACCAATCAACTCCAGCAAGTACCACTGCCACCTAAATGGAAGGAAAAATCTGGCTGTTGGCTGACTTGGCTGTACATTTAATAGAAAACAGATTTGAAAAAATCAGAAGGGAATCCTTCATGACATGGAAATAAGGAATCAGCCAATCTGCCATTAGAGATGCAAGAATCTAGACTTACAAAATATGCCAGTTCTAATGTTTATAAACACACTTTCTTTTCTGCTAAAAGACACACTATAAACTCTACTATTAAACTCTCTAAACTGCTACTACTAAATTCCACCATTCTTCAAAAAATATGGCCTTAAATTCTGAAATTTATTACAGTAAACCATGATCCCATGTCACAATCTAAATGTATTTTGAAAATCATTTTCAAAGCTGGATCACATTTTTGAAAGAAAAATAGGTACACATTAATTAATTTATCCTTGAAGCAATACATCCACTCTTAAAAATTTACAGCTATATGTTATTTCAATCCATAACCATTTGTCCTCTCTCCCTCTCCTTCTCCCTCTCCCTTTCTCTCTCTCTCTCTCTCTCTCACACACACACACACACACACACACACACACACACACACACAAACATGATGGTGGGGAAAATCTTGACTGTTACGTTGTATACACAGACTAAATTATTTTAGTCAAAACTGTGTTCGTGTGTGTGTGTGTTTGTGCACAAACACAAACACAGACAGTTTTGAGTAAAGTAATTTTATTATAAATGAAAAAGGGACAGCCATGCAAGAATGCAAAATAAAAAGCAAAAACACAGCATAACCTTGCCTATAGCAAGCTTGTGATGGAAATGTAAAACGAGCTGAAAAACTAAGAGCTTGCACAGGTCAAAGGCAAAGTAAGAGTAGAACAGTCTTGGCCAGCCAGGGCCCTACCAATGTGCTGGGTTACAATTCCCCTTGGCTGTGCTGGCAGAGGTGATCAGAGTTGTTGTTTAGTACAGCTGGAGGGTACCTGACTATCATAGTACTTATAGCTCTTTACTGACTCTCATTCAGTTTATTCCCAATTCTTCCAAACTTTGAATTGTCGGGAGCAAAAAGCTGTTTGTCATGGGGATTATCTGTTAAACAACCATGCACAAGAATATGGCACTGTATAAAATAATAAATATTAATACATATAATTTAATAGTGTATTTTATAAAATGGGCTTCTGGTGCTATGAAAAGTGATTTGTGAATGTTTTCCTCATCGTACTAAATCCTCTTGTTTATTACCCAGCGTACTGGCTGAACCCTGTTGTAATTTTCCTCTGTATTATTTGTATGACTTCTGTATGCTGCCAATATATTGTCTTGTGATTTTGTTTAATCTTTATACATTGGTTCCTTGTTATAAGTGTTACCATTCTGTGTTGTCTCCATGTAATAGAAAATCATCTATGGCAGGGTAGGTTAACTGAGAGATAGTCAATATGGAGCCTTCTGGATGCTTTGGATTACAACTCACAGTGTCCTTGCCATTCGCCATGCTACTGGAGCTGACATGAATCGAAGTTCTGTACATTTGGGGATCAACACACTGTCTCCCTTTGGCCTAACCAAGATTAATTAATACATTACTATTGTTAATTCTACATCAGATCAATCTCAGATTTATAGATATTCTAATCCTCAAAATAAACATATAGATTCAGATTTTAAATTGCCCTAGCTCTTCCCCTATATACTTATATAGAGCTCTGATTTCCCTTATATGCTAAACTCTTACAAAATGTATCTTCATTTCCACAAACATGCTTTTGGTAGCAAATGTATATTCCACTTTGAGGGCATTAAAAGCAGATGTTAAATGAATGCAAGTCGGACACACCATGTGTGTTTTTCTCCAGGCCTGTCCTGCTTTTACTATAGCAATACATGTTGTATCTAAGGAAGGTATAACATGTACCTATTAGTGCATTTTTAAATTTCTTATGCCAAGAAAAGGAGAGTAAAGAGAAGGATCAGCCTGTTTCTAGCTTATGACAAGTGGATGGCAGGCTATGCCTGTGATGGGCTCTGTTAGTCTAGTCCAGAGTCAGTCCTCCCAGATAGAAAACACAACCAGATGAGCTCGTTCTATTTTATTGTAAGGCTACATTAACAATAATGTGCAAGTCTGAAAATACAAATCTCCCACGGTCACTTTTAACAGTCTGATACATTAGGGCAGATTCTTTTTAATTTGTTTTCTTTGCCCCGTAAGCTGTTGCAGGCTCTTCCCCTTTTTATCTGATCATTGCTTAGGCAGTATCTCTTCCTCTCAAAGTCATGCTCCTAAACATTTCCTTCATAATTCAAAAACCCACTTATTAAAAAGTGTTATTGAATTCTGAGAACCAGTCATAAGTCCTCTTCCTTTAGCACCATCATAATTTCGAACAGTCATTGAACAAATGGCCATAATTCGAGGACTACTTGTATCACAAAAATGTCACTGAATGATTTTGGGTCATTTCAACAAATTACCACTGGTAATTTCATTGATTTTCATCTTAATAGAAAAACTTTGGGAGATTTTCAAGTATGTTATGTATGGCAATCTTTAAGTTAATTTACCCTGTTGTGATGGGTAATTTTTTCATGTGCCATTACCCAAAGAAAACCCATTTTTACTCAAAGTGGGGTAATTTATTCAGATTTGGGAAGTACTGGCCTAGTCCTATATAACAGATTTCATACAGCTAATGCAAATAAGAAAGCACAGGCAATTTGGAGCAAACACACAGGCAGTCCAAGCCTGCAGAAGGTGTGTGTATCTATTCAAATAATTGCTTTTACAGCCCTTTGGACTTTGTTGGAATACAGCAGCCCTAAGATCTCTGATACCATTTATAGATATAAAAACCTGTAAAGCAGTTTTCTGAGGCCCTGCCCACTTTGCATCAGCACATTGCCTACTGTGACTTTTGTGTCTTCAGACAATAATTAGTTTTGCCAGCAGCCATCCAAAGATTCTGTATTTTTAGTCTGGAGCATCTCTATATGGATGAATTGAGTCCCTCACCGCAAGGAATTTGTGAGGCATTGTTTTGGACAGAGTGGACGTTTGTTTTAGAACAGGGGTCTTCAACCTTTGCTGGCTGGAGAATTCTGGAAGTTGAAGTCCCCAAATCTTAAAATGGCCAAGGTTGGAGACCCCTGTTTTAGAATGTTTAGTATCCTTGCAAAACTACATTTCCCAGGATTCCAAGTTTAGAGCAGGAGAACTGGCATAAAGTGCAAAATAAATAAAAAAAATTCATTGATTCTTCCACTATTATTCATAGAAATTAGTATTAGTGTTATTTGGTGGGACGAAAAGCCATGACTATTGAATTCTATGTGTAGAAATCCCTTTAAGTATGCTTTGCCTTTTTTATTTAGCTCATGACACTTTCACAATCCTTCTTTATTGATGTCATGGTATCTCCAAGGAGGCAAGGGATGACCATTTTTCAGTTTCTGAGCAAGAATATACTGCCTCTTCCAAGATTAACAAATACATAGAGAAATAAGATTAAGCTAGATAGCATGGGTTTTTGAGTCACACAATATTTTGTGTTCTCCAATGTAAAGCCCTCCAAATATGTTGGATTACAGCTTTCATGGGCCATGCTTGCCAAGGATGATGTAATCTAACACATTTAGATGTTGTCAAATTGGGAAAAAGTACACTATTGATGCCACAGAGCTTCAATCGCTAAATGAGATATTAATTTAAAATTGTGCTAGCTCTGCTAAAGAAGCTGCATTGCAATATTTTCTCTATCCTTTCTTTTTATCCTGGATAAACAAACAAGGTAAATAGATATGACATTAAATATGGTATATCTTTGTCGTTTTCCTTCCTACTTTGCAAATGAGTGTAACACTTAAGTTACTATTCAGACTGGAATCGCGGACCTGTTCCTTCAACACTTTTATGAAATCTTATTTTAATACCTCAATTTCTTTGAGGTCACCATCTAAAAAGATTTATAAAAAATCAAAATCAACTCCTGGTGACTTCCTGGACACTCATCTATGTTAATTCCTTGACAAAACTAGATTGCCATTTCTTTCTACTGAGGTAATTATATTACCAAAAACAAATAGAGCAATCTTTGGTTGAATGAGTCAAAAGCTGACAAGCTAACATGCTAGTCAAAATATTCCCACAGGAATCTGTTTTACTTCCTGACCATTGCCTTTTTGTTGTTCAGTATCTCTGTTGTTTAATATCATTCTTGTTAAAGTTGCAAAAGAATTAAAAACAACAACATCATTGCCAATACGCAGTACCTTTCATTATTAACACTAGTACATACTGTAGAACTGGTATGATGAACAGCGGTGGCGGTGGTTAGAAGGCAGTACTGCAGGCTGCCTGCAATTTGGCAGTTCACTAGGTTGACTCAGCTTTCCATCAGTCTGGGTAAAATGAGGATCCAGATTGGAGCAATATGCTGTCTCTGTAAACCACTTAGAGAGGGCTCTAAAGCCCTGTAAAGCAGTATATAAGACTAAGAGCTATTGCTGTTGCTATGACACAGAGATCTTGATCTCAATGAGCTTACAATCTGGAGAAATGGACCATTGGTGCAAAGCACCTGAGTGATTCAAGCATTCACAGAGTACATTTAAATTCCTCTTATCCTTTCAATGCTCAAGGCAATCCACTTATAACAGTTCATTTAGTGACTGTTCAAAGTTATCGTGGCACTGAAAAAAGTAACTTATGACTGTTTTTCACACTTACGACCATTGCAGCATCCCCATGGTCACACAATCAAAATTCAGGCGCTTGGCAACTGACTCATATTTTATGATGGTTGCAGCGTCCTGGGATCATGTGAAAGCCTTTGGTGACCTTCTGACCAGCAAAGTTAATGGGGGAAGCCAGATTCACTTAACAAACGTGTTACTAACTTAACAACTGCAGTGATTCATTTAACAGGTGTAATAAGAAAGGTCGTAAAATGAGACAAAACTCATTGAACAAATGTTTCACTTAGCAACAGAAATTTTGGGCTCAATTGGGTTTGTAAGTTGAGGACTACTTATATGTAGTGATTCTTCCTAAATTTTATCACCATAATAAGGCTGGCTTGAGGGAGTGACTCCCAAAGTCCCCAGGGACATTTATGGGCAGGGATATTTGAAACGAGCCTCTCAATAACAACTCCTACCCTTTAACCACTCTTGAACCCTGGCAACACAATCGACACGAGACTTGACGAACAGATCCCACAGAAAAAAAAAGAATTAAAGCAAACCTTTGGTTGCACAAGGGATAGATGCAGCTTACAGACAGAAAGTAGACTTTTTCTGATCCACCAAATGCTCTGAAACCATTGGAAAATTTAGTACATCTGCTGAAGCTTAAGGGATTGACCTCAGTAAGGTCTACGCACTCTGAGAGCTGCACATATGAGTTCTTAGCCTGGAGAAACATTTGAAAATTGGAAAGATTCAAAAGTTTCAGGAAATGAATTGGCCCAGAAGTTTTGCAGCCTGGGAAAGCCATCAGGTGTTTGACTAGATGGCTGTCTCTTTTTCAGATAGCCAAAAGGCTATCTGAAGCCATAAAAGAACAATGTAAGAGAATTCTTGCACAATGCCCCGTCACAATGCCCTGCTTCTTTCTGGACTTCAAAGAAATAATATGTATAAAACATAATACTTTCCCTGGGAACCAGATTGTTGAAGATGTAGTCCTCACTATAGGCTGTTCAGCTGCCTGAATCCAATCACAGCTGCCTGACTATGGTTGTTTAAAAATAGGGGTCCCCAAACTTGGCAACATTAAGACTTGTGGACTTCAACTCCCAGAATTCCTCAACCAGCTTTGGAGACCACTGTTTAAGAAAGGCTGAAACTCCTCGCTGGCTGTTTTTCTAATAACCTCTATATACTCTGCCCAGCAATCTAAAGGAGCAGAAAGAGACAAATACCCTGACACATATCTCTCTTTCCTTTCAGCTTTTACATTATTTGCTCGCCAAAAGTTAGTCACCTATAATTGACTACCTAACAGATAAAAATACTGAAGTAAGTACTGGGAAGCCAGTGATGTGGCGGGGGAAAGCCGTATTGTTAAAAGCGTGTTGCCTTTCATCAAGGTAACACAATTTCCTTATAAATTATCAGGGTCCCAGAGGGCAGGTGCTAAGACAGAAAAGGCATCCTTCCAAGGTCACATAAAATGATATTGTTTTATTGAAGGAACCTGGAAGATGCCTTTCCTATTTGACCCAATAGGACAAGTAGAAACAACAGGGAAGGAGAGGCAGTCTTGCCTATTTCCTTACCAAGAACTATTAAAAGAATTTGGGTAAGGAAGAGCAGGTTAAGGGGGTTGATATTTTCTTTTGCCCAAGAGTAGAACATGAACCAATGTCCAACAATCTAATGTATTTACAAAGATCCAAACTAATCAGTGGAATAGCTTCCCTCACTGGAGGTTTTCAAACCATTGCCAAACTTTACTTGAGGTTTTCAAACAAAAGTTGGATAGCTTTTTATTTGAGGTGGTCTGAGGTGGTCTGGGCAGGAATTTGGATTAAAATATCTCCAAGATCCCTCTGATCCACAAAAGGACTCTCAGAGGAATAGCCTAAGCTCAGCGTAAATATAATAATTTATGGCATAGGTCCAGAATATTGGTAAGGGGAAGATGATCCAGAGTTATGTGTTACTCTTGGTGACTTCATGAACACATCCATATATTACAGCTCAAAAATATTTTCCCTTTGGGTTTTCTTGGTTGCTTTCCAAATTATAGCCATGGTATTCCTGAATGATATCCCCACCAAGGAGACCTTATTTTGCCGTATCAAGTGCTGCCATCTGCTGAGACACAATATTGATCAAAGTACTATCAAATATTTAACTATCAATATTTAAAGGCTAGGTCCCACTGGCCGACAGACGCAAAACGTATGCATAAAGGACACAGCGGACGAGCAAAATTTCGGGG